>CM029547.1:570760-623260 GCA_017141385.1 Sogatella furcifera | reverse complement strand
TTTGTGATAATTATGCCGGGTTTTTACAAGCACACTCAAAGTTGTATATATATATATATATATATATATATTGAGGGACCCTCAAATTTTGATGAACAGCTGACATTTTCTATGATAAGTATAGGAAATGTAGTAAACTTGAGGGTCCCTCAAATTTGAGTGTGCTTGGAAAAACCGGGCATTAGTCTAGGGATAGTAATGTAGCCTATAGATTCGTATTCTGAATCTAACCAAGAAGTTAAGAGCGCTATCTTTTTATTGAGAGTTCGAAAGTAGAAATAATGCTTGAATTTCTATGATTTTACATGGAAGTTGAGAAAGAGAATACTGTACTATTAATAAATGAAGTTTTTTTCCAGCGAGTTATAGATTTTGAATTCCTGTATTGATTTATTTTTTTATTTGTTTCGTTAAAACCCCCCTTGCATATAAGAAAACAAGTTATAAATTCTTCAAGGGAAAAATATTGGGAATCATTATAAATATTCAGTTAACCTCATCTTGTCTGAAAATATAAATGTTTTGGCAAAAAATCGGACACTAAATTACAAGCAAGTCAAGATTGCAGCCATTTCCACTGCTCTACCCAACTCTCTTGACAAAAAAATTCTAAATAGTTCCGAATTCAGCCAGCAGTTGGCAGTAGTAATAAGGTGACATGATTCGACTTCCATTGGACACGCCTCCAAGCTCTTTTTGGCGAAAAGACTTTGGTTTAAAATGTTTACAAATTCGACCGCTAGATCGCAGAAGTTGTCGGGTGATGTTTCAGTTTTGACTTGGACACGCCTTCATGCCCCGCCTGCTCGTTTGTAATTGGCTGACAGCGTTTCGTGAGTTCTGCCTTAGAAAATGGCTGCTAGCGAGAAAATGGTGGATATTCTCACAACATGACTATTTAGTATTTTACGCTTCTATAGTAAATTTTATTCAAGTAGTTATAATTTTATCACGTAAGTAAGTAGATGGAGGATTAAATTTTGGAATTGCAGCCTAGCAATAGACTTGCTTCGACTTCCACTGGACACGTCTCCAAGCTCTGTTTGGCAAAAAGAGTTTGGTTTAAAATGTTTACAAATTCGACCGCTAGATGGCAGAAGTTGTCGGGTGATGTTTTAGTTTTGACTTGGACACGCCTTCATGCCCCGCCTGCTCGTTTCCAATTGGTTGACAGCGTTTCGTGAGTTCTGCCTTAGAAAATGGTTGCTAGCGAGAAAATGGAGGATAGTATAACATTCTCCCAGAACTGACAAATCACTATTTTACGCTTATATAGCATATTTATCACTGGCGGCTCGTACCCACGAAACAGGTGAAGTGTTGTACAGTAAAAGATACGGGCACTTCATCTGTTTTGTGGGCACGAGCCGCCAGTGATATTTATTCAAGTAGTTAGTTATCTTATCACGTTATTTAGTACTTGGAGGATTCAATTTTAGAATTTAGATTCATAATGGGTTATTTTCATGTACTGGCTGTTATTAAAGTTAGAAGAAAAGATTGGAAATAGACAATCAATCTTAGTCTAAAGATTGCTATGATTTGTAGCAAGTCAAATTTGATTGCAGAAGTCATAATATATAAAACTAAAAGTGTGTGATTAGTGTTTGAAATATTTAAGAGCTTTGTTCAGTTAGAGTTGCAAAGGAGGATTGATCTTTGAAAGATCTTTTTTAGTATGAATTTCCCGTATTAATTTAGGATAGAACTTAACTGTTCATTAGCCAAGTGCTAGATTGCAGTTTTAATTCATGAAAAAAACGTTAATTAGTACTTGGAGGATTCAATTTTAGAATTTAGATTCATAATGGGTTATCTTCATGTACTGGCTGTTATTAAGGTTAGCAGAAAAGGGTGGAAATAGACAATAAATCTCAGTCTAAATAAATCTCAGGTTATCTTCATGAACTGGCTGTTATTAAAGTTAATAGAAAAGATTGGAAATGGACAATAAATCTCAGTCTAAAGATTGCTATGATTTAAGGCAAGTCAAATGTGAGAAAGCACACACGTAAGAAACACTTTGAAACAGCTGATTTAAAAATGATTTCAATGCTTTCAAATGAATCGACGTTCCTACTCTACACAGTTGCCAATTTTAAGGTCATGGCCTTATTATAGTCGGCGCAATCTAAGTTGACGAAAACCCCCTCCACCCGAGAAATAGCTACGTTGCCAGATTGTGTAAAATTGGAACATCTTCAAAATCGCGATTGAACCCCATATCTAGACGCAGAATTTTATCCTTGATATGCCAGTAGTATTAAAAAAGTTCCTGGGTAGAAGGATTCAAAGGAAATTTGATTTTTTTGAAAAAATTGAAAAATCGCGAAAATATTACTTTTTTTGTATATCACTTTTCTCACAATCATGGGTTGTAGTGAAAATAAAGTTTTTTATATCAAAATGACAAGGAGAATTCGAGCTTTCTAATGGTTTCTAAATTTTCTATATCCGACCAATAATTATGTTTCAATTAATGAATATGTTTGTCAATGTCGAGTCAACTCCATCAGAAAACATGAAATTTTCGATGATCTAGAAACTTTTTTGTTTGAGAAGATAAGTGGGTGGTGAAAGCAAGAAAGTTGTTCAAAAATAATTGAAATTATTTTTTCAAATGTCGAAAATAGTCGGAAAATCGTAATTTGACCTCTCAAAGTAAGTAAAGAGTTTCAAAGTAAGGAGAGCGGTATATGCATGAATCATTGTATATTGAAGATTGGAGTTATTGAAGCTAATCGACTTGGATATTTGAGCTGCGAACAGCTGGTTTATCATAAGAATAGTGAGTTTTACAACACCGCGTGATTTTTCCGAAGCTACGCTGTCACTTTTAACATTCAGTTCAATGTGTTTGCGTTAGGAGAAGTTTCAATTTCACGCAAAATGACAACGTAGCTATTTCTCGGGTGGTGGGGGTTTTCGTCAACTTAGATTGCGCCGACTATAGAGGTAGCTATGCAGACGCTAAAAGTAATATGGTTATCCAAGAAGTACTTTAATAATAATATTGTAAAGGTGCAAGACTGACCTGATATAGTCGTTTTTGCATAGTATCATGCCGCCCTTGGTGAAACAGGAGCTGCCAATCTCAGCCAGCACACAGCCACAGCAGCTGCATTTCAAGCAGCTATTGTGCCAGTACCGGTCCAGGGCGTGCAGCAGAAACCTCTCCACTATTTTACCATTGCAGCCCGCGCACACCTATTGAACAAGAATGCCAAAAATAGAGATTAAAATTAAGACAAATGAGAAAATAGAGATTAAAATTAAAATAAATGAGAAAATAGAAATTAAGATTAAGTCAAATTCATGAAAATTTCCATAAAAATGAGACAAATTACGAAAATGAATATCTAATTTGAGCAAATGAAGGAAATAGGGATTAAAACTAAGACAAATTACGGAAATGAATATCTAATTTGAGCAAATGAAGGAAATAGAGATTAAAACTAAGACAAATTAAGGAAATGAATATCTAATTTGAGCAAATTAAGGAAATAGGGATTAAAACTAAGACAAATTACGGAAATAAATATCTAATTTGAGCAAATGAAGGAAATAGGGATTAAAACTAAGACAAATTAAGGAAATGAATATCTAATTTGAGCAAATTAAGGAAATAGGGATTAAAACTAAGACAAATTAAAGAAATGAATATCTAATTTGAGCAAATGAAGGAAATGGGGATTAAAACTAAGACAAATTACGGAAATGAATATCTAATTTGAGAAAATGAAGGGAATAGGGATTAAAACTAAGACAAATTAAGGAAATGAATATCTAATTTGAGCAAATGAAGGAAATAGGGATTAAAACTAAGACAAATTAAGGAAATGAATATCTAATTTGAGCAAATGAAGGAAATAGGGATTAGAATTGAGAGAAATTGCAAGAATATTGAGAACAAACTATTTTTTTCAAAAATTGACCAGACATTGATTAGCGTTTTAAATAAATTAAAATCTTTAAAATCGAAATATTTTTTTAGAATACTGAAAAACAATCACGTATAAGGAGAATTCTTTGCGCAGGTGAGAGTTGCTAATATGATTCAAATAGTCTTCAAATCAAATCATAATCATTTATTCTTCAAAAACAAATTGAGAATACAACACTGTAAGAAAATTTCAAGAACTTACAAAAGGAAAAAGGAATTGAAATAGTATAATAAAGGAGGGAGTTAATGAAGAAGTGGCAGAAGTATTTAAAAGAAAGATGAGAAACACTCTTTTAATTAGTTAGACTATTTATTAGTTCAGTTTTTTAAAATATTTTTATTAAATATGTTCAGTGAGGTAATCTGGGGTGTTAATCATCAAATTATTTGCTAGGCAAAAGTGCTGTCTTCTGCAAACGTCAAGATCCATTTCTATAACCTCAAATCCATTATCGAAGATCTAGATCTGGATCAAGGTTATTCCGATTTGAGGGAACTATAAAAGTGATGAGGAAGCCAGGAAATGATGTGGTTCAAATCTACAACATAATATGATATTTTCCACTAGAAAATATTAGCGCATGCGCACGGTACTAGAATTTCTGATATGAACTACGTCAAATTTTTATCTCTCCCACCAGGATCAACTAAATACCGGTATTTAGGTGGTCCTGCTTCCACCCATTTTCGTTTTGTCCAGTATCAGGCAGTTATGAAGCAAGCTTCCCAGTAATAGCCTTGGGACTGGATATTAAAAAGGGGGCTGATTATCACTAACCCGATAAATTCCAATTATATAATAAGGTTCTGTAATATAAAATATATGTGTGAATTACCAAATATGATAGAAAAAGAGAGACAACTACTCGCCTTAACCGCTGCACAATTCTGGTTATTGTTTTGGTTGCTCGTACTGTTGTTATTGTTGTTGTTGTTCATATGGTGGTGATGATGATGATGGTGGTGATGATGTAGAGGGTGCTGGGGGTGGTGTTGCTGGGGATGGTAGTGTCCGTTGCTCAGTGGGCCGCCGCCCCCGCCGTAAGGTGGTCCGCCTTGGGGGTTTCCGCCGCCGCCGCCGTCGGGGCCCCCTAGGCCCCCGGGCGAGTGTGACGGCGAGACGAGGCCTAGGTCGCCGCCTCCGCCGCCCCCGCCCCCGTAAGTGTGGTAGTGTGTGTTCATGGTTGTCGTTGTGGCGGCCAGCTTGCAAGCCTACAACAAAACGGAAAACAGAGTTTCAATTAAATTTAATTCTATTTTAAATAGAATTATCAACTCAAATCAACAATTTTCGATCCAAATTTGAAAATATCATGCAATATTTCAATTTATCTCTCATGTACGGTATCATACAAATTATTCAACACAATAACAATTTATTATCAATTAAATATTGGAACTCACATAGACTACTCCGTGAAAAAAGTTAGGCTATATAGATGAGTTGGATAATGGTTAGATTAGATTACTTTATTCAAATAGATAACATGATACAGCTTGGATTCTACATTGAGATATAAACGATCAAAACAAATTCAACAATAAATTTTATAAAATAGAAACTTTTAGTAAAAATTCGATAAAAAACTGCGATGTAATGAGTTTAAAATTTATAGTATTATAAATCCGAGGTCTGCGAAATGGATTGGGAGTGTAGGTTATCTAAGTGAAAAGGCGATGTTTGGACATATATATATATGTCCATTCTTGGGAAAGGATATCGTTAGAAGAGGGGAAAAATTCAATTTAAGTAATAGAATTTTAATTGGCAGTTTATAATTTTTTTACAATCATCGAGAAAGAATAATTCTATCCTTTTCCTATATTACAATACAAATCATTAATTATATTGAGTGGAACTTAATTAGCTAATTCAAAAGGCTTTTGAATTTCTACGATTCAAGGAATTTCAAGATTTCTGTGAAACAAGAAAAGATTATAGAATGGATTGTCGTTGCTTTTATATGAACTGGTTACCTATTTTCAACAACAAACTCTCTCAAACTTCTAGTGAATCAAAATCAATCCACAACTTCACAAATTGTAGACGATTTAATCCACCAATATATATATATATATATATATATATATATATATATATATATATACACATACAATGTTCATTCACTAAGGCAAATTGTTTCCATCGCTCATCAACTCTTCATTCGCAGGAAATGGTTTGCCTTGAAGTGAAAACGAATTCTTTGTTTTCTGACCCACAACAACCCCTTATTTATTTAGGGGGGAGGGGATGGATCTGGCAAGGGGTGGAGAGGGGAGAAGGTAAGTACTAAGGTAACCTATCATTGAACAGTCGAACTTAAAGACCCGACTATTAAATATGAATTAGGCCTGAAGACGCTGGTTGGCCTTTTCTCGGCCGCATAAAGTATTTCTTTCCGTGACTGGAGAAATAAAATGAACAGCTATAATTTCGAGCGGTTAGGTTGGTAGAATTGATGGTGGGGTAGAACAAAACATTGGGCGAAAATTGGGAAGAAGAACAAGAAAAGGTTGAAAAAGACCGCTCGAATCTGGTGGACATTAACCTTTTCAATTCATTTTCCGCTTGTCAAAAACGTAATGCTGACTACATTACACTGGTACATTCATAAATTATTCTATCATAAAATATTTTCAATGTAGTATATGTTTCTAGCTCCCAGAGCGAAATCATATCATAATATTATACACTAGCCGGCAGGCTCGCTTCGCTCGCCTTCTCCGCCTACTCCGCCCTGGACCCCGACAGTATAGGCAGTGTGAGTCAAACAGGCTCGCTTCGCTCGCCTGCAAAACCTCTGTCAGTGACAGCTGAGAAACCGCTCGCCTGCAAATTCCGTTCAGAAGGGATTCGAAATTTATTTCAGCATTTCTACACCTGATCTGGACCTGTTTACCTAATTTCAACATTTACTGCCAATTTGTTCTAGAAAAATCTAAGAAAAACTCCGAAAATCCAAAAAAAATAGTAAAACGCTAATATTAAGTGTAACCTTGGGAAGTATATATCGTTTGAAACTTGATTCAATGATTCAAACTTGATCTTCCAAATTAGTTCATCTAAAATCTCGCTGAACCATTGAATTTACAGTTAGGATTGGTCGTATCAAGGCGGAAGATACGCAACCCGCAACACATCTACAATTTTGAAAACCTGATTACTGGCGTAATCTTGAACGGATTGCAAAAATATTTTAACACAATATTTCTAGACCTTTTCTGAACCTGCCCACCAAATATCAACATTTTCTACCGATTGGTTCTTGAAAAAATGAAGAAAACGTTGAAAAACTAAAATATTTCCTTGGCGAAAAGTTTTTGAAATCTGTTCTTAGCGCGCGTCTAAACGTCCAACTGAACATGCCTGCCAAATTTGAACGCATTCGGTTCAGTGGATTATTAGTTCTGGTGATGAATGAATGAATGAATCAGTCAGTGCCATTTCGCTTTTATATATAGAGATATACATCAACACTATACACTTGAATAAACCCTTAATACAGTACTTGTTGAACCAACCTCTATAAAGTCTCGATTGAAATTCACTAATACTGCTTATCGTGGAGGATTAATATGAGGTGATCTTATATGATTACAGTTGGAAATGATCGATAATTCAATTGCAGAAATTACTGAATGAAATATAATTTAAACTATGATATAAATCAATAAACTAAAACCATTTATTGTACTGACCAAACTATCATCTGCCATCGGTTTTTATTCAACTTTGTTTCGTCAGCCCTTTGTACGATATATTAATAGCTTATCTAATGCTTTTATTGTCTATTTTCATTTCGAATATATCACCTAGGCCATCCTAAATAACAAACCTGATAGAGATCACTGGCGGCTCATACCCATGAAACAGGTGAACTGCCCGTATCTTTTACTGTACAGCACTTCACCTGTTTCGTGGGCACGAGCCGCCAGTGATAGACAACATCAGCTCTTGAGGCGCACAAAGAGCAGGTGAAACCACTATTAATGATTTGGAGGCAGCTATACATAATAATCAATTACCTAATACAATTATGATAAATAGTGTTTGAAATTATAAATTGTTACTTTTTTTAATTGATTAAGTTATTTGAAGCAATTATATTCAATTAATTTTATTATCCCTAATAATCATTTATTAACCCAACAGTAATGCACAAGTAGGTAATAATATTCAAATTCAAATTCGTTTATTCATAGAAAGACATAATTACAAAAAATATTTACAAAAAACATCAGATTTACGGATAATGTTTAGGATTAGTAGGAAGTAGGATTAGATAAGGATTAGTGGTTTGTTTGTTTGTTTATGAGGGTGAAGCCCACATGAGCTCTTAGGCTTGTGCGTGGGTAATGAAATGGATGATAGATGACGACTACTTTTTTTTATGTAGTCGGGACCGACGGCTTATCGTCTCCTCCGAAAGACGGGGTGGCCGTATTTATGTGATTGTGCTGTGGTCAAAAATTGTTTCCCCGCTTGGGACTTGAACCAGGGTCCACCTGGTTATCAGACCGGCGCTTTACCACTCCTCCAACGAGCCACCCCGTGGGAAGTGGGAAGGAATAAATGGATAAAATATGTTTTGGAAATATATTTTATAATTGAAAATTGTTATTACTGTTAACCTTCTGCCCTGAAAACAATCTACGAGTGAAAATAATATTGTCAATTATTTTTAGGATTGCAGGCGATAAATGGGAAGGAGTTACTGTATAGTTTGTGCAATCAAAGAAGATATTCTGGCAAGATGGGAAAATGACTCCAGCTCGGTCAATATTTGTTCAAACTTTATTGATTTGGTCTCAAATTGTAGAAAACATTCTGATCTTTAATTTGAGGCCGAATGTATAATTTTTGAAGGAATATTGACCGAGCTGGAGTAATTTTCCCATCTTGCCAGAATGTCTTCTTTGCTTGGACAGCCTGGAAATTGTAAAAGCCTTGTTAGATGTATATTCGAGCTTCATTAGAGAAAGGCTGGCTAAAGTATGGAAGCAAAGAAGACCCTCTGGCAGGATGTGGAAATGACTCCGGCTCGGTCAATATTGGTTTGAAAAATATGTATTTGTTTTCAAATTGTAGATCAGAATGTTTTCTACGATTTGAGATCAAATTGATAGTTTTTGAACCAATATTGATCGAGCTTGAGTCAGTTTCTCATCTTGCCAGGGGTCTTGTTTGCTTGAACAGACTGTACAGTAGGCTACACATATTTAAATGAGCAACAGCCGATGTGATCATTAAAACTGTCACAGATAATTATATTGCAAAATAGACGGCTCTCCCTGAGAGAGGAGAAGAAGAAGAAGAAGAAGAAGAAGAAGAAGAAGAAGAAGAAGAAGAAGAAGAAGAAGAAGAAGAAGAAGAAGAAGAAGAAGAAGAAGAAGAAGAAGAAGAAAAGAAAGAAGAGAAGAAGAGAAGAAGAAGAAGAAGAAGAAGAAGAAGAAGAAGAAGAAGAAGAAGAAGAAGAAGAAGAAGAAGAGGAAGAAGAAGAAGAAGAAAAGAAGGAGAAGAAGAAGAAGAAGAAGAAGAAAGGAAGAAGAAGATGAAGAGGAAGAAGAAGAAGAAGAAAGAAGAAGAAAGAAGAAGAAGAAGAAGAAGAAGAAGAAGAAAGAAGAAGAAGAAGAAGAAGAAGAAGGAATTAGAAAGAAGAAGAAGAAGAAGAAGAAGAAGAAGAAGAAGAAGAAGAAGAAGAAGAAGAAGAAGAAGAAGAAGGAGAAGAAGAAGAAGAAGAAGAAGAAGAAGAAGAAGAGAAGAAGAAGAAGAAGAAGAAGAAGAAGAAGAAGAAGAAGAAGAAGAAGAAGAAGAAGAAGAAGAAGAAGAAGAAGAAGAAGAAGAAGAAGAAGAAGAAGAAGAAGAAGAAGAAGAAGAAGAAGAAGAAGAAGAAGAAGAAGAAGAAGAAGAAGAAGAAGGAGTAGAAGAAATTGAGGTATAAAGGAGACGAAGAAGTTTAAGGGAAAGGACTGGAACGAGTAGAATAAGGAGGAGGAGAAATTTACGAGGAAGAATTATAGGAGAAATGAAGGAGAATTAGGAAGAGGTGATGAAGGTGAAGAAGTAGAAGCAGGTGAATGAGGAGAAGGACGAGTAGGAGGAGAAGAAGAGAAAGAGGAAGAAGAAGAAAGAAAAATAGAACGAAGAAAAGGAAGGAGAGGAGGATAGAGGGTGAGGGGAAGAAGAATATAGGGGGAAATAGGACATGGAATCGATAGAATGTAAGGAAACTAAAAAAGTAGAGGGAAGGTAAAGAGTTAGATGAAGATGAGGGAAGAAGAGAGCTGATGAGAAAATGGAATACAAAGGCGAAAATAGAGGGAAGCATTGAAAATTAAGATCAAGATGAAAAAGAAGAAGGCGAGGAAGAAGAAGCGAGAGATATGGGTGAATAAACTGGGGAAAAAACGTGTAGAGAATATGAGGAATAAGATAGGAAAGAAGAAAAAAATAGAATGCATTATAAGAGCTCAAGGATGAAGAAGTAGATGAAGAAGAAGCGAACACGATAACGAATGAAAGGAGGAGAAACGTAACGAATGAAGAAAAAAGAGAAAAAACACGAATAGAGGAGAAGAAACAGTGAGAAGAAAGACACAGATCTCCAGATTTCTCGACTGAGATTGAACTTTGAGAAGCGAATGAGAGTGAGAAAGAGAGAGTACAGATATAGTCTATCCAAGCAAAGAAGACATTCCAGCAAGATGGGAAAATGACTCTAGCTCGGTCAATATTTATTCCAAAATTATAAATTTGGACTCAAATTGTAGAAAACAATCTTATCTATTATTTGAGATCAGATTCATGATTTTTGAACTGATATTGACCGAGCGGGAGTCATTTTCTCATCTTGCCAGAATGTCTTCTCTGCTTGGACTGACTACATTCTACACTGGAGAGAAACGTAAACATTCCCAACATGAGAGTGAATGAGGAACGAGATGAAATAAGTCGATTTAATGAGGCGTATTTTCAGCAATTCTGTAGGATTCTATAATGAGTGAGTGAGAGAGTGAGATGGAGATAGTGTGACGTAATGAGTGCGAGAGAGACGGACTCAGATTCAAACAAGAAGGTATTGGTAATGAGAATGTGCATATTGTAAAGCTGATGCCAAAACTTTGGGCGGTTTGGTCTGTCTCTTGTACGTGATGTAACCTACTAACAGCTGATTTGAAGCATATATTGTCTCTTTTGATTTCAAAAACATCATCTGGGCACGGGAGTAATACTATATCGAGGAATTGGAACCCTTCATGGATCAAAAACTCATTGATTGAATAATTTACATGCTTCATAATGATATAGGTATCATCATTGAACTGATGGAAACATTTCATTATAGGTGAAAAGTTGTATAAAACTGAGTAGAAGAATTTTGGAAAAATCAAAAGCAGAGGTTCAAGACGAAGAAGAAAAAGAATATAAGGAAGATGGAGGCAAACAGGAGGAAGAAGGAGAAGAAGAAGAAGAAGAAGAAGAAGAAGAAGAAGAAGACAAGCAGAGGTGGAAAAAGAAGGAACAGAAGAAGAAGTAGAAGAAGCAAGTCGGTGGCGGCAACGACAAAGGCCCCCGTAATGAACACTGATGAAGCCATTCACGATTTCCACCCCCCTTTTCAGTGCCCCCCCTCAACAACACCCCCTCAACCCCCCACTGACCAGCCCTGCTCGTTAGCGCGCGACAGTAGCGGCTCTGAAGTGATGGTTGGGGGGTTAGAGGGTGATAAAGGGGGTTGTGGGAGGAGGGTGAGAGAGGGGTTAGTGGGGGGGGGACAGAAACTCTCACTTCAATAACTATTTAATCAGCTAACCAAAGCCCAATAATTAAGCGCATTCACACTCGGCGGCGCAGTTCAGCGTGTATTCGTTCATTTGACAGTGACTAGTTTAAATAAGCGCGTTGAGGTTATGCAACTTGAATCGTTGAAGTTTGGATTTGGAATCGAGCTAGAAATACAAAACTAGAGAAAAAACAATTGAACAAAAACTAACTTACAGTGAGTAACACTGGCGGCTCGTGTCCACGAACCAGATGAAGTGCTGTACAGTAAAAGATACTTACACTTCATTATTATGTTAGTGGGTATACGAACCGCCAGTGATGTAACCTACTAACAGCTGATGTGAACCATCTACTGTAACTTCTGATTTCAAAAATATCATTTAGACATTGCTAGATGACATCTTTAATTGAAATTGTAGTACTACCATGAAGAAATTAATGTACAGTAGATCATTACTTATATAATTTTTCTATAGTAGTTCCTTATTCCACCTCTCTACATCTGATTCAAAATAACTTGAGACAAAGTAAAAACAAACCCATCCAGGGTGACTACTGTTGCGATGACAAATACAACACTGTACCAACAAAAAAATTGTAGACAAAAATGTACACATACGCATTGCCAATGCTGTGATACGTCGTTATTGGTTACAGTTTGTCGTGGCTAAGGCAGCCTGGGTGGTTTTAATTTTATTATATTCAAGAAAATTATAGGAAATTTGTAATTCTAGCATGCTGTGATACGTCGTTATTGATTACAGTTTGTTGTGACCAAGATAGTTTGAATAGATTTCGATTAAAAAAAAACTACAGGAAATTTGTAACTACAACATGTAGAAGATAAGAACAAGCATACTTATTATTGTTGTCCACTGACGTCACAAACGATGAAAAACCTACAATAATTCATGATTCATTTTATGTAACGTTACTGGGAAACAAGAATCTGATTGTCCCTAATCTGTACGTTTGAACTAGAAATTTCCTGTAGTTTTCTTGAAACATAATGGATTCAAACCATCATTCATCCTTGGTTCACAGGCGGCTCGCACCCACGGAATAGGTGAAGTGTCCGTATCTTTTACCGTACAGCACTTCACCTTTTTCGCGGGCACGAGCCGCCAGTGCTTGGTTCCATGGTATTGCTGCCGCTAAAACGTCAGGCGGCGGTTTCCTAGCTGATGTAACCTACTAACAGCTGATGCAAGGTATCAATTGTCTTTCTTGATTATTAATCCTAGGCATAGCTAGCTAGCTGACAGATATACATCAGCTGTTGGAGCGCACAAGGAGCAGATAAAACCTCCTACCTGTTTTCCGTCAGTTATATATTGACCTATTTGCAGATTCAGCTCAATATTATTATTATTTCAAGTGTTTGAGCTTTGATTAACATTAACCCTCCAAAAAATTCATTAGCCAATCAAATTTTTCAAGTGTTTGAGCTTTGATTAACATTAACCCTCCAAAAAATTCATTAGCCAATCAAATTCTGTTTAAAATGATTTTATTCTCGTTGACGGTAAACCATCAACGCGTTTATCAACTAGTTGAAAACATTGACATCTAGATTTTTCTCCTTGATGTTCAACCATCAACTTACCCCACTGAATCATACCTCAAACTAAAGTCTGTGTAGGTGTTTCTCTCTACAACCCCCCCCCCCACACCACCAATAAAGAAAAACTAGTAGGGGAAATAGGGTAACCCTTCACGCTTATTTAACCCTAAAGGGGTTGAGGTGATTGGAAAAAAGTTAACCTCAACCGCATGCACAACTTTCGCACACGCTTGTACAACTTCATACACACACGCTCAATTCAGCTGTCCAAGCAAAGAAGACCTTCTGGCAAGATGGGGAAATGACTGCAGCTCGGTCAATATTGGTTCAAAAATTATGAATTTGGTCTCAAATTGTGGGCCAGAATGTTTCCTACAATTTGAGAACAAATTCATAATTTTTGAACCAATACTGACCGAGCTGGAGGCATTTTCCCATCTTGCCAGAATGTCTTCTTTGCTTGGACAGACTGCAACAACCCTCATTACCATTGTGAACAGCTTCACTTAAATGATAAAAGAGTTTACTGGATCGTATTATGAGCGTCGGCTGAAATGAACTCATCAGTGATGATTTTACTGATGACTGGTTGATTATTTGTGCTTAGTTTGGTCGAGGTATAGTGAGCTTTAGTCTGCCCAAGCAGAGAAGAGCCTCTGACAAGATGGGGAAATGACTCCAGTTTAGTCAATATTTGTAGAAGAATTATAAATGTAATGTTAATACTAGATGAAAGTGTTTCCTACAATTTGAGAACAAATTCACAATTTTTGAACCAATATTGACCGAGCTTGAGTCGTTTTCCCATCTTGCCAGAGTACCTTCTTTGCTTGGACAGACCACATAGTAAGAATATTAAAAATTTTATGTACATTGCGTACAAAGTACACAATTGATTAGTGAATTGTGACAAAACTAGAATTAATTAGGGAATAATGATATCTATTAATTTTCTGTTGGTGAGTTTCTTATCGTTTCTTCAATAGTTTTAAAAATTTTCTCAACGATTGAATTATTCACTGTTAGAATCTTTCTTGATTGCAGCTAGGCAAATATTAGATTTGAAATACAGACCATTAATTATAGTACAATCGTATTGTACCAAAATGAACTTACAAAATTACAATCACATGAAAATCTTATCATATTCTTAAATGTAAATATTCTTATTAGGCGTGGTGAGAACTAGGAAGTCCTTTCAACCACTCAACCTAAGACAGGTATTACACGATAATATTTCTATGATCATAGTTGATCATATGGAAAAAGACAAAAATATGATTTCGTATTTTCATCTCCTTCCATATGATCAACTTTCATCATAGAACTATTATCCTGTAATACCGGCCTAAGATCAAGGTTATTAAAAGAAAGTTGTTCCATAAGTGCCTGATTTTGAGCAAGATGAAAAACAGGTGGGGAGAGCAGAATTTGACGTAGTTCAAATCAGAAATTCTAGTACAATGCGCATGCGCTAATATTTTTTTTAGTGAAAATCATCTTTGTTGTTGTGCTGAACTACGTCATCGTTTTTCTCCCCCCCCCCTCTAATAGTTCCCGAAAATCGGATCAACCTTCACTTATAATAACCTTGACCTAAGATCAGATCATATCAAATAATAAATCAAAAGTATTGAAAAGCACTAACGATAGGACAAACGCACTAGCCACCATTACCAAGCAATTAATTCATTCGAATAATTTTGTAATTATTTTGAATTTATTAGCATTGAAAAATATGCTTATGGCTTCAAGTGGTGGGGATATCCTCTCGGTTAGGTTCCATTTAGCCTGCGCTTGTATTCAGTCAAACACTGATCACCCATCCAAGTGCAGTCCACAGTGCTTGTAACTTGATTTCACGATCCTCCTAGTATTCAATTTAAATATCCAATCAATAATTTGTAAATTTGTAATTAAAATGTGAAAATAAATTTATTTCTCTATTCATAAATACCCAATAATTGGCATCCATGATCGGAGATTGCAAGAAATGAATTGTTTAAATGTTAATAAAAAAGGTTGAAAATATGATCAAATTGCTGACTTGTAATAAGTTGGTTGGGCTTGAAACATCTCCTTTATATTTCCAAATCAATGGGGACTGAAGAAATAAAAGATTAAGTTGTTAAAGATAATAACAATCCAACTTCTAAAGCCAGCTCCATACATGCGTTATTTAGCAAATACCGAACATCTAATCGCCGAATCACAACTTGTGTGGAGCGGAGTGTTCGCTATTTGCCAAAACACGAATGTTCGTGTGTTCTGTCCATTGTCGGTCTTTTGGACACATCAAAGTGGACGAATGTTCGGCAAATAGCAAACTTTTGCCCATCCACACATTCGCCTTCATGTTTGGCTCATTTTGTTGTTTGTTGTTGCATGTAGATTAAGGTTGAGTTGATTGAGGAAAAGGTTTCTTAATACATGTTTATTTAATACATAATTTTTTTAGACGAGATAATTATTACATTACAGTCTGTGTATGATTTTTGAGTGATATAATAAATTTTGATACTATAAAATTCAATTCAAATTTAGTGAAAACTAGTGGATGTCCAGTACGGTTCAGGTTACTGAATTATAAACTTGATTCTTCAAATGTTTCAAAATTCCTACAAATATTAGTCTAATATTCAATCATTAGTACCGTAAGTACAATTTTGAAAATTGAAATTGTCAACAACATTCTGACATTATTAACCTTGACAATGTCAACTATTCGGTTGACGATTTGCTAATCCCAGTACGAATAAGTGCTTGGAAAACCACGCATGTGTGGAGATGTGTGCTCGTTAGTTGGCAAATGGCATGCAAAATAATTCGCCAAAGGCAAAATGTTCGGTATTTGCCAAATCACGCATGTATGGAGCCGCCTTAATGTGAGACAAAGTAGCCCGAATGTTATAATAGCCTCAATGTGAACCATGAATTATCTTTATGACTTAATTTGTAGAATCACATGAAGAAAGAAGTTACCAGAAAGTCAGTGAGAGAAGAGACAGCCGTAAATTACCACAACAAAGAAGATAATTGGAACACAAAACACTACTAAATAAAATGTTTTACACAATACAACAACCGCTAAATTACTAAATTACAGAAGAATGCGAAACATAGTCTATGTTTAACAACAGTTTAGTATAATCTGTCAAAGCAAAGAAGACATTCTGGCAAGATGAGAAAATCACTCCAGCGCGGTCAGTATTAGTTCAAAAGTTGTCAATTTGGTCTCAAATTGTAAGAAACTTTCTTATCTACGGTTTAAGACTGAATTTATAATTTTTAAACTTATATTGACCGAGCTGGATTCATTTTCCCATCTTGCCAGAATGTCTTCTCTGCTTGGACAGACTTTAGTTGGTGGAATTCAAAACACTCGACTCAGGTAGAAACAGAATTACTCCACTTATAGTTAATCACAGGCTGTAGGAATTGTAGCTGGTAGCAGAGATAAAGATCAATACAGGGTTCAAGTCCTAATAACTCTAAATACAGAGTAAGTTATATTTTCAAGTTATTTTTAATTCCACTATTTAGGATATGATAGATTCAAACACAAAGTTCACAATCGTATCCTGATGAAATTGTTGAAAACTTTCTTCTCAATTCAAAAATGAGAAAAATATTCCAAAAAGTTGTCTAAAGGTATAGAGTACATTGACCTTTTTCTAATATCATAGAATATTCTATGACTGTTTTTCTATTTTAAATAATTACCAGAGTACCCTTTTTGAATTATTATTTTTTTATTATAATTATAAAAAATAATTCAAAAAGGGTTCTTAGATAATTATTTGAAATAAAAAAACAGTGATAAAAGTAGCCCTAAGATTAAGGAAAGACAGTTTTCTATAAGTCTATTACTATTTTTTTATTATAATTATAAAAAATAATTCACAAAGGGTTCTTTGATAATTATTTGAAATGAAAAAACAGTGATAAACGTAGCCTGTGATTGAGGAAAAACAATTTTCTATGAGTCTAAAGCTGTAACAAATTTCTTGGAGAGCTAAGTCACGCTTAAGGGAATGAATTATTAACAATATTGTGTAGAAAAATTATAATGTTTTTTAACATTACTGGGAAATTATTCGAATTTCTATTTTGGATGAACAGATCGTTTCTTTACCAAATGAAATCTGGGAGTTGTATTATGCGTTTTATTACATTTGAGACAAATATAAACCACCAGTACAAATTTTCATGGGAAACCTTTTTGAAAAAAGTATGGACTTAGGCAAATGAACAACCTGTAGATCGATTTAGTAGCTCGCAATATTGAAGGTTCATCTGAAACTTGATCAGAGAAAGAGCCACTGGCGGCTCGTGCCCACGGAAAAGGTGAAGTGCTCGTATCTTTAACTGTACAGCACTTCACCTGTTTCGTGGGTACAAGCCGCCAGTGGGAAGAGCAGGTAACACACAAGTCCTGAATAAATATGGTAGGAATCGTGACCTTCAACGAGGTCTAACCTGAAAATCCCAATTGGGGTCGGAGGATTTTAGATAATGAGAACTTTGGTTTCAAAGGTTTACCTAAAGGTTTTTTTCTTGTCTTTCGAGGCCAAAAATACGACAAATCAACTGCACTAACCAAATTAAGAAGAAAAAAAAACAAATACACCAATGTTTGAATAGACAATGTTCCGTCCGATTCGACAAGGAAACCCCAAATTGTGACCCTCAAAATCAAATTTTGATAGAAATGAAAGGTAAGGTAAATTCTTTAACAAAAACGGTTGAAGCAAGAATTAAATACAAATTATAAAAATCAACAGTTATCTTTCTTCTAGTAAGGATCATGGGTTTGTTATTATTCAATGAATGAGACTCAATTGACCTCAATTTCCAAGTGGACCATGGTTGAACAATTCGATAATGTTAAATGAAAAGACAAGATGTTGTCAAACCACTGATTTATTAAAAATCGAGATACCGGTTTCGAAGTTTACCAGAGATTGATAATGGTGTAACAACCGGAACCGGTTAATCGATTTTTTAATAAATCAGTGGTTTGACAAAATCTTGTCTTTTAATTTAATATGGATAACTACCAGAATATAACCTTCACAAATACTCAAAAAGTGAATTTGATTTGTTCATGATATCGTAACATCCATGATAGAAGGAATATTCGTTGTTAATGCTAGTAATAAGAATTAAATTATTAATATTTGGCGTATTAGAAGATTCACTAGAGAAATAGTAAGGAAATGATGGAGAAGAGGAAATAAGAGGGAATTAAGTATAGTTGAGAAAGAGAGGAGATTATGAAGGATTATGAAGAATAAGATTAAGAAGAAGGTTAACGAGGAGAAGGAATGGGAAGAGAATAAGATGAAGAAGAAGGAAAGAGGAAAGGACTGGAAGAGAAAGATGAAGAAGAAGGAGAAGAGGAGAAGGAATGAAGAAGAGAAGAAGAAGAAGAAGGGAGAAGAAGAGGAAGAAGAAGAGAAGGAGAAGAGAAAGAAGGAGAAGAAGATGTGGAAGAAGCGGAAAGAAGTAGAAAAAAGTAGGAGTAAAAGAAGAATTAGAAGAAAGAAGAAGAAGAAGAAGAAGAAGAAGAAGAAGAGGAGGAAGAAGAAGGAGAAGAAGAAGAAGAAGAAGAAGAAGAAGAAGAAGAAGAAGAAAAAAGATGATGATGATGATGATGATGATGATGATGATGAAGAAGAGAAGAAGAAGAAGAAGAAGAAGAAGAAGAAAAGAAGAAGAAGAAGAAGAAGAAGAAGAAGAAGAAGAAGAAGAAGAAGAAGAAGAAGAAGAAGAAGAAGAAGAAGAAGAAGAAGAAGAAGAAGAAGGAGAAGAAGAAGAAGAAGAAGAAGAAGAAGAAGAAAGAAGAAGAAGAAGGAGAAGAAGAAGAAGAAGAAGAAGAGAAAAGAAGAAGAAGAAGAAGAAGAAGAAGAGAAAAGAAGAAGAAGAAGAATGATGTGGTGGAGGAGAAGAAGTAGGAGGAGAGGTATGAGGAGAAAAAGAAGAAAGATGAGGAGGAGGAGAAGGAACTGAAAGAGAAGAAGGAGAAGAAAGAGTGCACCTCCCCCCACCCCCCCCTCACACAAAACACTGAGTGGCGCCTCACAAATCAAATCTCAAGCCGAATGACAATCACCAGCAGCAGCACAAGGGAAACACATTTATGTGATTGGAATATTCAGTGGCCCCTCTTACTTCCCCCTTTACAACCCCCCCCGAAAACCAACCCTGATGTCCCCCCCCACATCCAAAGATAAGGGTTTCCCCTCAACTACAACTACAGACTGTCCAAGCAAAGAAGACCCTCTGGCAAGATGGTAGAATGACTCAAGCTCGATCAGTACTGGTTCGAAAATTATCAATTTGATTTCAAATTATAGGCAACAATTTGATCTACTATTACGACCACATTTATAATATTCTTGAACAAATATTGACCAAGCTGGAGTCATTTTCGCAACTTGCCAGAGGATCTTCTTTGCTTGGACAGACTATACAGACTGTTCTATTTCCCATTAGTTTGTGTTGGTGTGTGTGAGAGAGGTTGGGAGTTGCTAAATTCAGCTAAAAGGAGAAGAGTTCCAGCTTGAACGCTTGTAAAGTATTACTAAGGAAGGAATTATTAGTACTATTATTATTGTAAAGTAAAGGTAAGAAAGTAGTTTTTCAAGGCATCTATTGAAATCTGAATTACCTTTTACTGGTGATGCCCATACAATTATAGAAGATATGCATAGTTTTAGCGTTTCAGCTTTTATCTTAACATCCCAGATAGCACGTGAGCTTATTTCAAGCTGTAAATTAAGTTATTTTGAATTGGAAGTTCCAGTTTGATCAAACCAGCCTAATTCAAACTTGTAACAGGCTGTGAGCAATCAAGCTGAAAGTTTTAAACTTGTAACAAGCTGGAATTTTCATTCTTAAAATCAACCTTGAATGTTCCAGCTACAGTCCAGCTTGTTTCAAGCTAGAATCAACCTTCATTCCAGCTTGAACTTTTAAGCTTGGATGATTAAACTTGATTCCAGCTTGAACTTTCAAGCTTTGCGAATAGCTTGAAACGTGGTAACTTCTTAACTTGAATCAAGCTGTATTACAGCTGTTTACTGTAAGTTCCAAGCTTGAATCCAGCTTGTTGAATGGAACATTCAAGCTGGAAACCAGCTGGACCCCAGCTGTTTGTGCTATCAGGGATATCATTTACTATTACTACTTTCTGTATCATTACTTTAATGACTGTTACTTCAACATTATTTCATTGTATTATTAATTATGTATCTCATTTTTCTCCAAATATTTATATACAGGGTGTTTCAGGAGGAATGTGCAATACATCTCAGGCTGATTCCTTACACCAAGTAGACAAAAAAGTTCCATGGGACCAACCCCCAGAAACGCTTTGTTACCGAGATAACAATGGCGGAAAATTGAGATTTTTCAGAATATATTAATTTTTCTAATTTTTTAGAGGATTTAGTGAGGTTCTAAAATGATCAATTCCTATGTAAAATTAGCTGAGGAATTCAATGAAACCAGTTCCAAGTTTGTAACTTTAACGGTTATTGAGATAATTGGAAAAATATGCTATAAAACTCCATTTTTCAACAATAAGGGTTTTAACTGGATAAGGAATCATAAAATTATATTTTTTATTAATGGAAGTGGAAGAAAGTCGGATTCTAAAGAAAAAGTTAAATGGCGGCGATTGTGTAAATCTTACCCGAATCTCAGAAATAGCGATCAAAAATCGCAAAATTGACAAAACATAGCACAAGTGATGAATTTGTGTCTAGTAAAGAGTTTCAAATACTACATTTAATGAGGAGACTTTCCCAAGTATGTGTCATATAAGGGAATTCCTTCTTCCTAGTTTAATAGGATTATAATTTGAACATCATAATATTGTCATTAGTCGATAATGGAGCCAGCTTATACCTTGAATGAGTTCCATCATAGCTGGGCCTACCTTTCAAAAAGTTGAAGGTTTCACTCATGGATTATTGAATGGATGAAGTGAAGGGAATTGAGAATTATGAATAATTCAGAAAAGTGAGCCTCTTATGTATAAAATGATTAGTAACAGGTTGCAACGGCATAGCAAATACCAGTATAGTAACCAACCAAGTGCGTAATGCTTCCCAAATCTTGATTTGACTTCCAATTCAACCAGCCACCCTAAGTGGCCACTTTTATGGATACACTGTTTCCAAGCAAAGAAGACACTCTGGCAAGATGGGAAAATAACTCCAGCTCGGTCAATATTGGTTCAAAAATTACAAATCTGGTCTCAAATTGTAGATAAGAATGTTTCCTACAATTTGAGACCACATTTATAGTTTTTTTATTGATATTGACCAATCTGGAGTCATTTTTCTATCTTGCCAAAACGTCTTCTCTGCTTGGACGGACTGAACAAGATGAGGTATTAAAAAGTAATTCGCCAAACATGAGGGGCAAGTGATTTGGATGAGGCACGTGGCAAGCGGCATGAGAAGTGGCATGGAAAGTAGCATGGCAAGAGGCATAAAAGTGGTATATAGGAGGTAGCAAATCAAGGCAAGAGGCATGGAAAGTGGCAAGGCAAGAAGCATGGAAAGTGGGAAAGAAAATAACAAGGATAGTGGTAAGGTAAGAGGCATGGAAAATGGCACGGAAAGTAGCAAGAGAACTAGCAAGAAAGTAACAAAAAATTGGTTAGGCGAGTGGCAAGGAAAATAGCAAGGATAGTGGTAAAGTAAGAGGCAAGGGGAGTGGCACGTACAGTTGCAATGAAAATATCAAAAAAGTGGCTCAGAAAATACTAAAAAAGTGGCAAGACATATTTGTTGAAGTAAGTTTGAAGACACGAAGCAAAGCATGTAGTAAGACAAGAGGCAGGTCATGTGTTGAAGAAAGTGGCATGAGAAGAGGCACGAAAAGAT
Source organism: Sogatella furcifera (assembly GCA_017141385.1). NCBI lineage: Eukaryota > Metazoa > Arthropoda > Insecta > Hemiptera > Delphacidae > Sogatella > Sogatella furcifera. Next base: position 601,067 of record CM029547.1, on the reverse strand, counting down.
GCAAGAAAAATGAAACGTCGCCTATAACATTAATATTAATGCTTGAGACCCAGTGCTGCAGCTGGAACGATATGACCATTAGCAAACCACGGAGGAGGAGGCGGAGGAGAGGAGGTGGAGGAGGAGGAGGAGGTGGTGGAGGAGGAGGAGGAGGAGAAGGGAGGAGGAGGAGAGGAGGAGAAAGAGGATGAAAGAGGAGGAGAAGGGAGGAGGAGAAGAGGAGGAGGAGGAGAAGGAGGAGAGGAGGAGGAGTAGGAGAAGAGGAGGAGAAGGAAGAAGAGAGGAGGAGGGAGGAGGAGGAGGAGGAGAAGGAGGAGGGAGGAGAGAAGGAGGAGGAGAGAGGAGGAGGAGAGGGGAGGAAGGAGGAGGAGGAGGAGTAGGGGTGGAGGAGGAGAAAAGGAGGGAGAAGGAGGAGGAGGAGGAGTAGGTGGTGGAGGAGGAGAAGGGAGGGAGGAGGAGGAGGAGGAGGAGGAGGAGGAGGGAGGAGGAGGGGAGGAGAAGGAGGAGGTAGGAGAGAGGAGGAGAAGGAGAAGAAAGGAGGAGGAGGAAGGAGGGAGGAGGAGGAGGAGGTGGTTGAGGAGGAGGAGAAGAGGAGGTGAAAAGGAGGAGGAGGAGGAGGAGAGGAGATGGAGGAGGAGAAGGAGGAGGAGGTGGAGGAGGAGGAGGAGGAGGAGGGAGGAGGAGGAGGAGAAGAGGAGTGAGGAGGAAGGAGGAGGAGGAAGAAGAGAAGGAGGAGGAGGAGAGAGGAGGAGGAGAGGAGGAGGAGGAGGAGGGAGGAGGAGGAGGAGGAGGAGGAGAAGGGAGGAGTAGGAGAAGAAGGAGGAGGAGAAGAAGAGAAGGAGGAGGAGAGGGAGGAGAGAGGGAGGAGGAGGAGGAGGAGGAGAGGAGGAGGAGGAGGAGGAGGAGGAGGAGAGGAGGAGGAGGAGGAGAAGAAGGAGGAGGAAGAAGGAGAAGGAGGAGGGAGGAGGGAGGGAGGAGGAGGAGGAGAGAGGAGGAGGAGGAGAAGAGGAGGAGGAGGAGGAAGAGGAGGAGGTGGAGGAAGAGGAGGAGGAGGAGGAGGAGGAGGAGAAGGAGAGGAGTTGAATAAGGATGGAGGTAAGAAGTCGGACAAGGAAGAACAGAGAAATTGAGAACAGTGAGTGGTGAAAAAATGAGTGGAGAAGAATTAATGGGTTGGGGATTTTTTTAAAAAAAAGGTATTCAAGCTGAATCAGGCATTTTTAAAAATTCAATATTTTAGAATTTAATACATAGTGATTGCTTTCGTTTTTGGGCACTATTTAGCTTCTCTCAACTTATACTTAGAAATTTATCCAATAAAAATTTTAGAATGGATTTTTTTCTTGTGAAAAATTTGATTGATAACAAAAATTATTTCCATCTTCTTCTATTCACGGTTTCCAATCAACCTATTATTCTATTCTCATGCCGATTGGTCAGGATAGTTTCAATTTATTTCCAATCATATGTTATCCCCCAATCTCTATCACCGATTATTGTAGCCCTTAATATATAAGAAATATTTTAAATCTAAATTCATTTAGTACTCTAATCCTTTCCAAGCCAATCCGTTCTTCATCACAATTTCTACTCATTTCCCACTCTTTCTATTCCCTTTCACATAATCCCTTCATTTAGCGAAAAATATAAGTAGGCTACTTATTTTGTAAACGCCAAGCACTCAAGCAAGTTCCGAGCGAGACGTATTTTTGTGTAACTTTCCACTTGACGTAAAACATTCAAGATACGAAATACAATGTATTAAAGGTTGAAAGTTACATCGGATTGAGTACAAATCGGAAGTTGTAAACATTTAACTAGGAGCTGCTCGTATCCAAGTTTCCCTTCAAACTGCAATTAAGTAGCGTAAAGTCTGTACAAGCAAAGAAGACATTCTGGAAAGATGAGAAAATGACTGCAGCTCGGTCAATAATGTTTCAAACATTATAAATTTTGTCTCAAATTGTAGAGAAGAATTATTCCTACAATTTGAGACCAAATTTGTAATTTTTGAACCAATATTGACCGAACTAGAGTCATTTTCCCATCTAGCCAGAATGTCTTCTTCGCTTGGACAGACTACAGCTTGTTAGCTTGTAAGAACGATTCTCATTTCGCTAATAATGTGTAGGAGTAACTTGTAAAATATTTGAAAAAATCTGTTCCCAATAAAAGAGAAGATTATAAAAATGAAATTTTATAGCATTTACATTTTTAGTTTAATAAGTTATTGTTCATAATTTGTTAAACCGTAATACCCTAACAAATGACAAACCCATTATTTTCCCATACTTTCGTAACATTAGTTTATTCATTACGTATGTCATTGTAACAATTTATTAGTCTACAATTATTATATTAGTTTATTGCGTTGATTTTCTTATCCTTCCGTAACTTTGTTCCATTTATTTCATAAGTTACTGTAGCTATTTATTGAATCCTGTTTGAATTACCATTTTGTAAATATTGTATGAACCGCTAATCGGGGAGGGGCTTGTCTAGGCCAATGGCAGACGTTCACTGTGATTGGTTCAAGCAACTACCAATAGCCGTGCTCAGCCGTCAGTATGAATACTGCTGCTCTGTATTACTAGTTTCAGTTTACCAAAGATTGATAATGGTGTAACAACCGAAACCGGTATCTCGTTTTTTAATAAATCTGTGTTTCGACACTTGTATTATCGAATAAAATTATTATATGAATAAAGAACTTTAAAACTTAGGGCTGTTTAAAATAATTGAAAAATAAATAAAAATCAAACACCCTTTTTTTGAAAACTTTAAAATTATAAAAATATTTATAATTATAATTTATAATATATATAATGTGGATAACTATTTTTATCCACATTGAGAATGGGCTTAGCTCCCGAAACATGTATGTGTTTTTTATAATTTTAAAGTTTTCAAAAAAAGGGTGTTTGATTTTCATTTATTTTTCAAACAATATCTTGTAATTTAAATCAAATTACTACATCTTTATTACTTATAATTTTATTCAATATGTTCCAATCAATTAACGCAATTTAATGAGATTTACGACTTATTACGTCAATTACAATGATATATTAAATGATAGGCCTATAAACGACTTACGACTTATGAGAATTATTAAATGTACAAACGAATAATATCTCCAGTTAGCTAGCAATGCCTTGTTGTGGGTTCGAGTCCCAGTAGCCATGGTTGATTTTCACCTCAACCTCAACACTCATTACCCATTACCCACAGATAAGCAGAAGTGCTTATATGGGCATCATCCGCAATCAGAATTGTAAATCAATTTTTTCTAATATTTTATTATTAGTTTGTTGCCAAGGCAAAATTTTTGTAACACGTTAAACTTTTGTGCTCTAAATTTTTCTTTAAATTCCAAATTTTCCAGTCTTGGATTGGTGTTTTGACCAGTATTTTGGTGCTCTCGGACTTTCTAAATTATAAAAGACGTCTCTGAATCTAAATTACAGTGAAAATAATCAAGAACTTTTATCATGTTTCCTATTGGCGGAACATGATTATTTTGGGGAGGAGGAATTACCTTTTGGACTCCCCAACAAATAAAGCCATACGCTAATAATAATAATAATAATAATTAGTTAGAAGGAGAGAATCCATTGATTAAAAAGAACAAATAACAAATTTATTTTCCAAAAAAACTAATAATAGATTGTTAAATGAAAATCAAATATGTACAACCAATTCATTAGATTGATTACTTGCAAGTTGTTTGAGAAGCTGATTGTTGATTTTCATCACATAGACAACACTTTCCTTGTTCTGTCAAAGGCTACAAGCATCCTATGTATACAATAGTCTGTCCAAGCAAAGAAGACCCTCTGGCAAGATGAGAAAATGACTACAGCTCGGTCAATATTGGTTCAAAAAATATTGATTTGGTTTCAAATTGTAGATGAGAAGGGTTTCCTACAATTGAGATCAGATCAAAAATTTTTGAATCAATATTGACTGAGCTGTAGTCATTTCCTCATCTTGCCAGAGGGTCTTCTTTGCTTGGCCAGAGTATGCAATATACACATATATTCATCCCTAATACGTAATGGCTGCCATTACAGGCATGCGTTTCATTAACATGCCAGATAATGAGTTTTTGGAAGACAATGTTAATGAATACACACGCACGCACGCACGCGGGCGCCCACGCAGTGCCAAGCAGTCTATTTAGTGAGGGGGGGCTCCTTGTGTTGGGGGGTAAGGGGTGAAAGTTATTGGAAGGGGTTTGGAATAAGTGCTAGTCGGGAAGCGGGGGGTGTTAACATGAGTGTGTGTGAGAGAGTTGTTGTTGTGTGAGTGTCAGTCATTTGCGAAATTAGCTTGAAAGTTGAAGCCTGGCGAGTATGAAGCTAGAGGGTGGTGGGTGGGTGGTAGGGTTGATAGTGGGTGGAGGGGTAAGATTGTGAGAGGGGTGCTCCAATTTGTGAAGCACGTTTGTAGAGCATGCTTTCATTCTGTTCCACTCATTCTCATTGCTCTGCCTTCTTCTTCTTCTTTTCTTTTTCTTCTTCTCGTGTTTTCTACGAGTATTTCTAATCTTTTTCTTGTTCTACTTCTATTCTTCTTCCTCTTCATGCTTCTTCCTGCTTCTTCTTCTTCTACTTCTTTTCTCATACTCGTTATTCTAGGATGCTTTATTTCTTTTCAATTTTGTTGTTGTTGTACTTCCATTTCTTCTTCTTCTTCTTCTTCTTCTTCTTCTTCTTCTTCTTCTTCTTCTTCTTCTTCTTCTTCTTCTTCTTCTTTCTTCATCTTCTTCTTCTTCTTCTTCTTCTTCTTCTTCTTCTTCTTCTTCTTCTTCTTCTTCTTCTTCTTCTTCTTCTTCTTCTTCTTCTTCTTCTTCTTCTTCTTCTTCTTCTTCTTCTTCTTCTTCTTCTTCTTCTTCTTCTTCTTCTTCTTCTTCTTCTTCTCTTCTTCTTCTTCTTCTTCTTCTTCTTCTTCTTCTTATTCTTCTTCTTCTTCTTCTTCTTTTCTTCTTCTATTCTTCTTCTTCTTCTTCTTCTTCTTCTTCTTCTTCTTCTTCTTCTTCTTCTTCTTCTTCTTCTTCTTCTTTCTTCTTCTACTTCTTCTTCTTCTTCTTCTTCTTCTTCTTCTTCTTCTTCTTCTTCTTCTTCTTCTTTTCTTCTTCTTTTTCTTCTACTCATTCTTCTTTTTACCTTCTTCGTCTTCTCTTTCTTATTCGTCTCCGCATTCTTTTTCTTCTTCATTGTCTAAGCCTAATAGCCTAATAAGCCTAATTGCATGTTAAAGCATGTATAAGCCTTGTAAGCAGTTGAAAAATGTTTCAACAGCAGATTCCAAGTGAAAATCTGTATTTTTCTCAGATTTCTGTTTAGCTAATGCCTAAGGTTCGGCTATTTCACCCGTCTCTTGTAATAATATTAATTATTAATAAATTAATTATGCAATGTAACCTGCTAACAGCTGATTCATTCTTAATCCCTCATTATATTGAATAGCGTTAGCAACTCCTGTACCTCCGCACAAAAGTTTTCTTACAGGTTTCTTGTATTTTTCTATTTTATCTAAGCTTTTTAAGTAGGTTTTTTTTTGAAGAACCACAATAAAGTTTAATTTTCAATCGATGTGAAACATCTATCGTCTTTTCGATTTCAGAAACATCACCTAGGCATAGCTGAATGACAACTCCAATTGACAGAATCAGCTGTAGGAGCGCACAAAGAGCACGCTTTCATTCTTTTTGACGTCAACTGTACATCAATGGCGGCTCGTACCCACGAAAAAGGTGAAGTGCCCGTATCTTTTACTGTACAGCACTTCACCTGTTTCGTGGGCACAAACCGCCAGTGAAATTTAATAGAAGAGTATAGCTGACGCAAAAACGTTAGGCGGTTTTGTCTTGTTTCTTAAACAAGATATATGAGACAGACATTTTGGTACTTATGGAGATATGAGAGAAGTTCTGGTACACTAATGAGTATACAGGGTGTTTCAGGAGGAATGTGCAATACTTCTCAGGCTGATTCCTTACACCAAGTAGACAAAAAAGTTCCATGGGACCAACCCCCAAAAACGCTTCGTTACCTAGATAACAATGGCGGAAAATTGATATTTTCCAAAATATATTAATTTTTCTAATTTTTTAGAGACTCTAGTGAGGTTTTAAAATAATCAATTCCAATGTAAAATTAGCTGAGGAATTCAATGAAACCAGTTCCAAGTTTGTAACTTTAACGGTTATTGAGATAATTGAAAAAATATGCTAAAAAACGCCATTTTTCAACAATAAGGGTTATAACTGGATAAGGAATCATAAAATTGTATTTTTTATTAATGGAAGTTGAAGAGAGCCGGATTCTAAATCTTACCCAATTCTTAGAAATGGCAATCAAAAATCGCAAAATTGACAAAAGTGATGAATTTGTGTTTAGTAGCGATTTTGCGATTTTTGATCGCTATTTCTGAGATTTGGGTAAGATTTACACAATCGCCGCCATTTAACTTTTTCTTTAGAATCCGGCTCTCTTCAACTTCCATTAATAAAAAATAAAATTTCATGATTCCTTATCCAGTTATAAGCCTTATTGTTGAAAAATGGCGTTTTTTAGCATATTTTTCCAATTATCTCAATAACCGTTGAAGTTACAGACCTGGAACTGGTTTTATTGAATTCCTCAGCTAATTTTACATAGGAATTGATTATTTTAGAACCTCACTAAAGCCTCTAAAAAATTAGAAAAATTAATATATTTTGAAAAATATCAATTTTCCGCCATTGTTATCTCAGTAACAAAGCGTTTTGGAGGGATGGTCCCATGGAACTTTTTTGTCTACTTGGTGTAAGGAATCAGCCTGAGAAGTATTGCACATTCCTCCTGAAACACCCTGTATAAGAGTGATATCTTGGTACTTATTACTTATAACCGCCAGTGCTGTACATCAATTTTATATCAATCAATTTTATATCATCAATTTTATTCAGTGCATCATTTTATATCAATAAACAACGGTTGTAGTTGCAACACAACAAAGCAAGTCGATGTTTAGGAGAAAACACTTGAAATATTCAAAACTACAACCTCTGAACTACTCTCCCTACCTTTGTTACTAAACACAACAAACTTCAGTTCTCGCTGAGATGACACTCCGCCACCATACACTTCACATTGTTACAGCGTGTCTTCTCAGCTTACGCCAATTGAGTGTGTTCGTTACCAACATTGAAAAAAAAACGATCGGTGAATTATTTCATCAAATATGTGTCGTTTGTTAGGTTGGCAACGATACTGTGAATTATTTCATGAAGAACAACAAATATGTGATATTTGTTAGGTTGGCAACGATACTGTGAATTATTTCATGAAGAACAACTTCATAAAGAACAACAAATATGTGACGCGAACGTGAAGGTTGGCAGCGTTTGTTGCGCGCGAAAATTCAAACCACAAAACAAGTGTCGCACAAAGGTTGAAAGGAATTCGAAATGCGCGCCGAAATGTAAACCGGATAATAACTCTGTGGTCTAATAATAATTAATCGCCAACCGCTGCCAGCTGAATTGCATTCGGGGCGCGCGCGAAATTTAAACGCTGAAAATTTCATTGGGATCGTTTGTGATAGCGGGAATACCGCCGGCCCATTGTAATGCAATAATGCAGTGGGGTAATTAAGGTATTGAGTTCGGCCAATTGACAATTGAGCGCTGGCTATTGAGCTTTTTGTTCGTATTTTGGGTGGTGTTTGTGTATATGTGTGCGGTGGTAGTCAGTTGTTAGACAACTGTTTTGTTGGAATGAAGTAGGCCTACGGAATTCATACGTGCTTTGTTGAATTAAGTATGATCTCTTGATACATGTTAGCTTGGGGGTTCTGTTGAACAATAGCCTGGTAATAGTTTAAAGTTTGATAATTGGAAAAAGTATCATTAGTATTAGTATTATTATTATATTGTAGTAGTTAGCAGTACGTACAAGGGACAGACGAAACCGGCTAACTTTTGGCGTCTGCCATATTTCAATAATGCTTTATTATCGCAGAATCATTGCTAATCATCGAAAGCTTTTTTACAAAAATCGAATTACGAATTTTCGTAAAAATTGAATTTTACGAATTACGTAAAATTGGGGATTGGAATTCTCCTCTTTCTTTCATGATTCATGATCTAAATTCTTCTTTTCTTCTTCTTCTTCTTCTTCTTCTTCTTCTTCTTCTTCTTCTTCTTCTTCTTCTTCTTCTTCTTCTTCTTCTTCTTCTTCTTCTTCTTCTTCTTCTTCTTCTTCTTCTTCTTCTTCTTCTTCTTCTTCTTCTTCTTCTTCTTCTTCTTCTTCTTCTTCTTCTTCTTCTTCTTCTTCTTCTTCTTCTTCTTCTTCTTCTTCTTCTTCTTCTTCTTCTTCTTCTTCTTCTTCTTCTTCTTCTTCTACTCTTCTTTTTGTTTTTTTTCAAATTCTCTTCCTTCTAATGCCTGTTCACAACAGCAGATGTGTCACAACGAATAAAATCAGATGAAAGTGAGAAAAAGGAAGATAAAATAAATATGAATTAAAAAAAGAGATGAAATAGAAGTTCAATCATATAAATTAAGCAGAAAGGAGCATGAAATAAAATGAGAAAAAGGGAGCTGGACTATAAATGTGATAAAAAGTCATAAAAAAGATAGATAAAGGAAGTTGAAAGGAAAAAGGAGTCTGAAAAAATTAGAAAATGTGAGTCAGTGAATAAGAAGGAAAATGGAAGACAGAGAAAATGAGAAATAGGAAAATGAAGGTGGTCTGAAATAAACGAGAAAAAAAGAAAAAAGGTGAATTAGAAGTAAAGTCTGAAAATTTTCAGAAAAAAATGAAATAGAGGTAGAGACTGAAAATTTTCAGAGAAAGAAGATGAAATAAAAGAGGAGTCAGTAGAAATGAATAAAAGGAGGAAGAAACACAAGTGAAGTCAGAAAGAAAAGTGAGAAAAAGGAAAACGAAATATAAAAGTGAACCCAGTAGGCAGAAGTCAGTTGGTGGCATTCCGGCAGACAAATATGCCGATAATAAATAAAGGGCTGACATAAAAATCAGCATGGGGTTGCTGCCTACAACATACGAATCAGGCTCGAAAGAGACGAATAGCGGAGGAGGGAGAAAGAGAAAGAGTGATACGGATAGAAGGTGAAAGAGAGAGAGAGTGTGTGTGTGTGAGAGAGAGACAGAGAGAGACAAAGAGAGGAATAGAGAGAGGGAGTCAAAAAAGGTCATAAGTCCCGTGGTGCCAACTACAAACCATCGCGGTGGCTTCTATTGATGGAGATTCCAACTTTTTATGGACTGTTTTATGGATGCAATGCAACTGAGTGTGGTAGGTGGCTCCATATGTATATGGCGGACTCCATATTACGGCCGCGACATGGATAAATCATGTCATTGGACGATGCTATGCAGCAAAGGTGGGCGTTGAATCAACGGCGTAGTTGAGGTTTCGATTCAAGGAATAGTTAGCTGGTCCTCGGTTATCAACTATTCAACGTTATTGTCATAATAAAACATAGTTGAAGTTTCAACTACATTCTATCACAGAAAAATTATATGGAGGAGCTTTTCTGTTCATGTGAGCGACAATTTTGGAAAAGATTTTTTAGTAAGTATACAATTAGATAAATTCTGTTTATTTAGATTCAATTGAAGTGACACTCTCATGAAATTATCAAGAACCAAATCATCCTAGGTCATTTCCTATAATTCCTATAGCTAAAGCCAAAACGTAAGGCTATTACATCTGTTCCATTTGCGCTTCAACAGCTGATATTGTCAACTAAAGTTGTCATTTAGCTATGTCAGTTTGTCATTAACAATATAGTTGACATTAAGTTGTCAATTGGAGTTGTCATTCAGCTATGCCTGAATGATTTTTTGAAACAAAGGAATTATAAATGCTTTACATCAGCTGTTAGTAGGTTACATCAAGTACAAGAGACAGACGAAGCCACCTTACTTTTTGGCGTCAGTTTTAACATGACTGTTAGCCTATGAAATATACTCGTGTAAGTCTCTCTTCTTTGCACTTGAAGATCAACAGTAGAATGGAATAGAATAGAATGGCTGCCTTTAGTCACTGGCGGCTCGTGCCCACGAAACAGGTGAAGTGCTGTACAGTATAAGATACTCACACTTCACCTGTTTTGTGGGTACGAGCCGCCAGTGCCTTTAGTAGAATAGAATAGAATAGCTTCTATTACATTCAAAAATACATAGAAAATAAATTGTAAATTATAACAAGCGAGCAAGTAACCCTTGGTCAGTGACCATTAGGGGAGTTGAGAAATTTTATTTTCCTGGTTAGTTAATTTTCATTTATATAATTCAAGAGGAATATTTTATGTAGCAAAAGAACAGGAACAGAATTTTTTCCAGTCAAATTCATCATGTAATTCAACCTACAAGGAAAAATACCATTGGACCTTCCAATTATTAAACTTGGATAATATTAGCTTATTTATTGACAGGATTCCGTAAATTTCTCACATGGTTTTACATGTTAACGTGAACGTGAGTTGAGTTCAGTTAACGTGAAACCAGTTGACGTTGACGTTTTACGTGAAAACGCGATGCATTGTTCGCGTGTGGCGTGCATTTTTATGCATTTTTTTCATCAGAATCAAAGAGTTATATGAGTATTTCTTTTTTCGATTTAAAAATTTTTGTAGCAGCAGTGGAAGGTATATTAATTTATATCTCGTACGCCACTGAGTCCATGCTATTAGCAGAAAAATGTAGAGGATAACTTTCTATACTGGATAAGTGTAAAATCTGTGATATTGGTAAGTATAGTCTGTTCAAGCAAAGAAGACATTCTGGCAAGATGGGAAAATGACTCAAGCTCCTTCAATACTGGTTCGAATATTGAAAATTTGGTCTCAAATTGTGGATCAAAATGTTTCCTACAATTTGAGACCAAATTTATAACTTTTGAACCAATATTGACCGAGATTGAGTCGTTTTCCCATCTTGCTAGAACGTCTTCTCTGCTTGGACAAGCTATATATTTATTCATATCTGTACGCCACTACTGAGTCTATGCTATTAACAGAAAAAATTTAGAGGATAACATTATATTCTGAATAAGTATACAAATCTGTAGTATTCGTATGAAGTCTTTAAGCGAGAATAATCGGAAAAGAAGATATCAACAACTGTAACTTTATGAGTTTATCTATGAGATGCGCGAATAGATAACTAATCTAATTGATAGATAACTAATCTAGTTAGATAACTATCTAAACTAATCAAATTATTCAGGTTTGTATAAGGAGATTAATCTATAAAGTAGCAGTAGGATTGCCTTTCCTAACCAATTAACTTATCAGCGTTAGCTCTATTCAATTCCTATTAGTACTGTACTAAGCAAAAAGTTCAATGTCAGACAAATCGCCATTTTGTTACAGTCAACTCCCAACTCGCTTCTCATTGGTTGGTTGATGACGAATGACGTAGGTCGCCGCCATTTTGTGGGAGGATCCATTTCTAGCATGAGAAGCAAGTTTCTACGTCATCATAGACAGTTTATTAGTGTTTAGTAGACTGTTTACTTTTTAATAAAAAACTTACCTAAAATATCTATAATATCAACAAAATTGAGTTAAATAATATCAACTACACTGTTGAATATTCGGAATTATTTTTGATAGTTTCAAATATTATGAATCTAAGTAAGGGGATTTCCAAATAATGAAACTGAAAAATGATGAAATATTTTTTCCACTAAACCGCTGATACTACGCTGAAAAAGTAGATTAATAGAAAACTATAAATCATTAGACTAGTCAACTAATTCATCGGCTAGTTTTTTGTCGAGAACTACAAAAATTAATTCAATACTATTCAATTGTCCATGAATCAAAGAGAAATAAAGTTCAAATTTGTTAATAAATTAAGGCTATATTTATTATTATTATTATTAAGGTTATATTTATTATTATTATTATTATTAGCCGTCAAGCTCCCAGATGGCTATATTTATTAATATTATAACTTTATTGATATTCAGCTCACCATTCTACACCGTTTTTATATTCCTTTAGGCTCACCTGCAACAAAAAAATTTGTTTCAGTTAAAAAATTTGATCATATTCATATTTATTACAAAACACATATTTCAGTACATAACACTGGCGGCTCGTGCCCACGAAACAGGCGAAGTGCTGTACAGTAAAAGATACGGGCACTTCGTTTTTGTTATTTACGGACAACCTTATCATCAATAATTTCTTCTTTTTCTTCATCCACCTTCTTCTTCTTCTCCTTATGTAAATATGTTTCTTCTTTTTCTTATGTAAATAAAGACATTCATCTATCTATCTCTTCCTCACAGTTTTCCACCTCTCTCTTCCAATTCTCCAGATTCTTATTTTTGTAACTTCTCTCTATATTCTTCTCTATTCATTTTTGTAACTGCTCTTTAGTTATCTTCATTTCACATTGTAGCTACTGTTACCTTAACCTGGTTGAGTACCTGGTTAACCTCAACCTTATTATCAATAAAGATTTGTTGAAAGACGTTTTGGACGCTAACCTGAGTTTTCAAGTGTATTAATTTCTGTCGAATGAGTAAAAAATATGGGACATTCCGGTTTCAAAAGTTTTTAGGTAACCTCAAATTTAATTCATGTGGAAAAAAGGTTTAAATCGATAATTCATCACACAAGCTCGTGCGCTCAATTTAGTTTGTGACAAGGATTTGAGTCACAGGGTACGAGATTTAGGGGCGGAAGGGAGCACCCCCCCCCCCCGGGGGGGAATACTCCACTAGTAGTATTTGTTTTACATTGTAAACGTTGCAATCAATTCATTAGTCGCCTCAGACCCCCTTGCAACCCCCCCACTTACCCCCTTCCAACCCCCCCCACTTACCCCCCTGGAAACCCACCCACTCACTAGCACTGATTACAACTTTAATTATTCAGCAATACGGCTGCGCGCTGATTTCTCTCCAGCTGAAGAATAGGCTGGATGGAAGGGATCAGCTTAAGTTGTAAATTCTAACTATTTTATTCCAGTTTCAGATGAGAATTGCATTAATTGGACCAATATTTCTATTAAGCTACAATGCTCGACCTATCGTCATTCGAGATATCGATCCCAGCCTATCGATCAGTTAATGACCTATCGATCTCAGCTAATGATATCGACCTATGTCATTCTCATTATTTATCTACATCGAAATATTATTTGATGGAAAATAGAACAGTTTATTGGTTATCTAGAGGTAACAGAATTATTATGATGATTTTCAAAATCAATTTGAAATCGAGATTCCCCTTACTTGAAGTTTTTGATGACTAACTTGATTCAATCCATTAGGCTGAGGCCGCACTGCCACACACCATCCACAGTAATACATCGTATGAATGGTATGACGTCATTCCATTCATACGATGTATTACTGTGGATGATGTGTATGTTCTATAGATTTACCAACTACCCTCCACCCTCCAGGCTCTACCCACCGGCAGTGCTTAGAGCCATGAATTGAAACATGCTGAAGGTAATATTCTGCTATTTATCAATATAGAATGAAAAGGCCATGAAAAACAATGAATAGATATAGAATGAATAAATATAGAATGAAAGACAATGTAAAACCAAAGATTTATTAAAAATCAAAACGCCAGTTCACATCAGATTGATAATTGTGCCACGGAATATTTTGTCTATCAATTTGAAAGTTGAAAAAATAAGTTCATTACTGTAATAAAGAAAAAGTGTTCTCGATTGATAAAAAGGCATCAATGGAAGTTTCTCTTCGTTATATTTGTTAATAGATATCACTGGTGCTCGTGCCCACGAAACAGGTGAAGTGCTGTTCAGTGAAAGATACGGGCACTTCAGCTGTTTCGTGGGTACGAGCCGCCAGTGATAGATATGGGATTATAATAGTGAATTGGGATTTAAATTATAATAAATGGGATTATATTATTATAATAATTAATTATAAATGGGAAATTATCTATAATAATTCATAATAAAATGGGATTATAATTATAATAGTGAAAAATCGACCTGGAGTAGTCGTAATGTTGTACAAGTGAACCTACTTCCAATTCTAATCAATTATACAGTTTATTATATAAGTTAACAGACATTTTCAAAGTTGAATTATTTTGAACGAGTTCAAGTAATTTGTGTAAAGCTGCCTTGGATTCTGAATTGTCAACCGAAAATCACAGTTGTAAAGTAGTGTAGAATAATCACAGTTTAGTAGATTAACTTGAAAGCCCCAAGTGATTTTTGCAGAGCTGTCTTGACGAATGCTGAATTGAGAAACAAAAATCAGCTTTCAAATCTCTAATCTGATTGGTGGAGTCCCTACTTTGACTACCCTCTGCGTTGGGATAAAATAACACTGGGCGAAACCCTCTGAAGTGGAGCTTCAATTGAAAGAAATCGACTAAGCTTCTTACATTATTCAAACAGCTGTCTCTTTTTCTTAGATTTGTCCAGAAATGAAAATGGTACAACTGTTTCTACTTATAACAACTTAAGATCTAACGCTGAAATAGCACATTGAGTAGAATTAAAATACTAAAACAATACTGATCTGATCTTGAACGCTGAACATGACAAAAACAATGATTCGTTTGAATTGGAAATGTTGTCACTCAAAAAATAACATCAGATGTTCTTCAATATTCGCATAAATGTATTTCCTCATTGGTTTTGACAGCAATTATTACTACAATGGCCAATCATTTTTCCTCACAAAAAGAGGAAACGACTTTTTTCTTACAATAATTATTATCATTATAGATTCAAATCAATTATTGGCTCAAATCAAAGCTAACATAGAATCAAAAGAGGAAACTACTTTTTTCGTACAATAATTATTATCATTATAGATTCAAATCAATAATTGGCTCAAATCAAAGCTTAAATCAAATCAAAAGAGGAAACGACTTTTTTCTTACAATAATTATTATCATTATAGATTCAAATCAATTATTGGCTCAAATTTAAGCTTGGGATACTCAAGTTTAAATAGTGGAATTTCTGTTCATTGGATTTTTTAATTTGATTTTTAATAATTAAATATTGAATATTATGTTCTCATCTGTACCTTTCCTACTACTCGTTTCCTCAATTGCTTGAATTCTCACCACTTCATAATATTGAAACAATACTACTGCCTGCTGTTTATTTATTTTTACAATCAATCTGTATGCAAAGCTCTTACACCAAAACCCAACCCCCTCCCCCAAACACACTTCCGGCTTTGTTCCGGCACCACTTACCAACCCCCCCCCCCACTCAAAACCCCCAAAATTTCGAAAGTAATTCACGCACCCTCATTTTTTTCTCCGCACACATCCGATTCACCTTGCAAAAATGATATAGTCTGTCCAAGCAAAGAAGACATTCTGGCAAGATGGTTGAATGACTCCAACATGGTCAACATTGGTTCAAAAATTATAAATTCGGTCTCAAATTGTAGGCAACATTCTGATCTACAATTTGAGACCAAATAAATATTTTTTCTACCAATATTGACCGAGCTGGAGTCATTCTCCCATCTTGCCAGAATGTCTTCTTTGCTTGGGCAGACTAAACTAGTAAACGATTTTTGAGTTTTTTTTGCTATGTTTCTGTGAGTGATTGACACGATAGGGGAAACCATATTAGACAGAGTGAAAAAAGATGGAAGGGTTAAGGCTCCTAATAGCAATAATGCATTATTAATAAAAATATCTCTGCTTTAGCAAACAATGCGGAAGGCCCATTACTCTTTCCAACATTTTTTCTCATTCCATCCAATTTTCTTCTCTCTTTCTCACATCTACTCCTTCTCCCCCCCTTCTCTTCACCACCACCTCTTCCCCCACCATTGCGAATTAGCCGGGTGCAAAAAGTTTTTCCTTTGTGGTCATTTTTTTAATTAAATACTTCAATATCCTCTTTGGCTTTACTCGTATAACCCCTTCGTTTCGAATGTAACTGGCTCCATCAAGGGCAGCCCCTCGAGAAGGTCCCTTTCTCTCTCTCTCTTTCTCTTCTTCTCCTCTTTCCTACTTCTCCCCCACTTCTTCTCCTTTGTTGTTCCCCTCCCCCCTCCCACCAACAAAGCACGAATACATTTAGAGTGGTTGTTGGAGCTTTAATTAAAGTAAAACATCAATACACCCAGTCAAATAATGGGTCTCTCTCTCTCTTTCTCTTTCTCTCTCTCTCTCTCTTTCTCTTACTCTCTCACACCACCCCATCTACTCATTCTTCATCCGCATCTGATTCTTCCTATGCTCTCCTCTGTACTCTTCTCTCATGCTAACTTACCGCTCTTTATATCCTTTCTCACTCTATTTATGTAATTGGATTTTTTCACAATCCCATGGACATAATGCCAACAAGCAGTACTAAATTGTTTTGAAACTTACAAGTTTTTTTTATCTAATTTCAAATTGACCCTTGCCTATTACTCAACTTTCAACAACTTATACAGGGTGTTTCAGGAGGAATGTGCAATACTTCTCAGGCTGATTCCTTACACCAAGTAGACAAAAAAGTTCCATGGGACCAACCCTCAAAAACGCTTTGTTACCGAGATAACGATTGCGGAAGATTGAGATTTTTCATAACATATTAATTTTTCTAAATTTTTAGAGGCTTTAGTGAGGTACTAAAATAATCAATTCCTATGTAAAATTAGTTGAGGAATTCAATGAAACCAGTTTGAAGTTTGTAACTTCAACGGTTATTGTGATAATTAGAAAAATATCCTAAAAAACGATATTTTTCAACAATAAGGGTTATAACTGAGTAAGGAATTATAAAATTGTATGTTTTATTAATGGAAGTTGGAGAGAGTCAGATTCTAAAGAGAAAGTTAAATGGCGGCAATTGTGTAAATCTTACCCAAATCTCAGAAATGGCGATCGAAAATCCCAAAATTGCTACTTTAGACAAATTTATCATTTGTGCTATGTTTTGTCAATTTTTCAATTTTCGATTGCTATTTCTGAGATTTGGGTAAGATTCACACAATCGCCCCCATTCAACTTTTTCTTCAGAATCAGACACTCATCAACTACCATTAATAAAAAATACAAATTTATGATTCCTTATCTATTTACAACCCTTATTGTTGAAAAATGGCGTTTGTTAGCATACTTTTTCAATTATCTCAATATTCGTTAACATTACAAACTTCAAACTCGTTTCATTGAATTCCTCAGCTAATTTTAACTAGGAATTTATTATATTAGAACCTCACTAAAGCCTCTAAAAATTAGAAAAATTAATATTTTTTGAAAAATCTCAATTTTGAAAAATTAATATCTCGGTAACAAAGCGATTTTGGGGGTTGGTCCCATGGAACTTTATTGTCTACTTGGTGTAAGGAATCAGCCTAAGAAGTATTGCGCATTCCTCCTGAAACATGTATAATTTTTTCAGGATTTGTTTGATTCTTATGACAAGATTGATATTCACTTGTTAGGTATTAGAATATAAGTGTTTACTTGTATAACCCCTTCGTTTCGAATGTAACTGGCTCCATCAAGGGCAGCCCCTCTCTCCTGAAAGTTAGGTGGTTTCGTCTGCTTCTTGTGCGCTTAAACAGCTGATGTTGTCAATTAGAAAAGAAATTGAAATTGATATGCTATTTTTAAATCAACGGAGACTTCACATCAGCTGTTAGTAGGTTACATCTATACACCCAGACAGACGAAACCGCCTAAATTATTGTCGTCAGCTGTACTTCTTCTAATACTACTTCTAATCATTCTAGTATTTTTCCATATGTTAACCTAGATTTAATCAATCACGATAAGCTATATTACGATCCGCAGCATTCCATAGTATAGAAGGTTCACCCCACTGGAGGCTCGTACCCACGAAACAGGTGAAGTGCCCGTATCTTTTTCTGTACAGCACTTCACCTGTTTCGTGGGCACGAGCCGCCAGTGATAGAAGGTTGACCCACACATCTAGCACGACTTCAGTTGTGTAACTAGCTTCAATGAACAATTACAGTATTATTATTTATCACGAATCACGCAATAATGGTTGGAGGGTGTGATATGATCATATAATAGAATTTATTGGTGTCATACAGTCATTGTAGAAATAGACAATCGTTTATGGTCTGTTATTTGTGAAATCTCCGAGAGAGAGAGATAGAGAGAGAGAGAGAGAGAGAGAGAGAGAATGAGAATGAGTAAGAAATGGAGAACCAATAAACGGTGTAGAAATGAGCAATGGACATTTAGTTGAAGTTTTGTAAAGATGGAGAAAACACTATCAACTGAGAAAGAGAGAGAGAGAGAGAGAGAGAGAAAGAGAGAATGAGAATGAGTAAGAAATGGAGAACCAATAAACGGTGTAGAAATGAGCTATGAACATTTAGTTGAAGTTTTGTAAAGATGGAGAAAACCATATCAACTGAGAGAGAGAGAGAGACAATAAATTCAGCTGAGCGAGTGAGAGAGAGGATGAGTGAGTGAGTGAGAGAAGAAAAGAGATAAATTAAGATAGAAAGAGAAAAGGGGTTGAGTGAGAAGAAGGAGGTTCTGAAAAGCAATCAAATTTTTAATAACGAACCGCTCCGAGAACTGGTCGGTCTTTAATTAATAAAAGAAATAAGCCGTTAAAAGTGTATCGGAATAATGAATGATCAACAAATTAGGACATGGCTTCAATTAACACGCCGGCTACAGCAGGCTCCAGCAAAACTGGCGGTTGACCAATACCTCTTATTGAAGCTCAGCTCTGTCAGGACAGTCGGTTAGCAGTCTACTAGTGCATATCGAGTAGAGAATGACCTCTGCTAAACTGTTTCGCTCTCGTAGACCGCTTCCAGACTGTTTTGATAGAGTTGAGTGTATGTAACAGCCACTCACAAACCGCCAATAATATTGGATTTGCTATAGCGATAAAAAGCACACTCGGTCCTTGTGAGCTGTTCTAAGTACTATTTCGTTGTTTTTCAAGATTTTTAAGATAAATACGATACTGGATTTGATGCCCCAGTTACAAGAGTATTACGGCTGATGCCGAAATTTTAGACTGTTTCGTCTGCTCCTCTTGCGCTCCAACAGCTGATAGCCTGACTCTGTTGTGTCAGCTATAGTCTGTCGAAGCAAAGAAGACATTCTGGCATGATGGGAAAATGACTCCAGCTCGGTCAATATTGGTTCAAAAATTATGAATTTAGTCCCAAATTCTAGAGAACATTGCGGTCCACAATTTGAGACCAAATTGATAATTTTTGAACCAATATTGACCGAGCTGGAGTCATTTTCCCATCCTGTCAGAATGTCTTCTCTGCTTTAACAAACTATACATCAATAACATTGAGCAATGATGATGCTGTCTTTTAAAACAACACATAGTTGTGACAGTGTTGGATTTCTATTAATAAATTTGATGATAATTTCAGAAAACTAAACAAATCATGAATATTTTGTAAACTCACAAATCACTCTACTGCACTGGCGGCTCGTACCCACGAAACAGGTGAAGTGCCCGTATCTTTTACTGTACAGCACTTCACCTGTTTCGTGGGCACGAGCAGCTAGTGCTCTAGTGCTAGAAGTAATTGTACGTTACTTATAATATTCATTTTATTTTATTTTCTTTATTCATTTTACAAAATGGAGGAATAAGAATATTACTATTAGGTATTTTTACTTCATTAACTTATACTGTATTAGGTAATAAATCTATGTAAGTATAGTCTGTCCAAGCAAAGAAGACCCTCTGGTAAGATGGGTAAATGACTTCAGCTTGGTCAATATTTGTTCAAGAAATAAGAATGTGGTCCTAATAGTAGATCAAATAGTTCCCTACAATTTAAGATCAAGTTGATCATTTTTGAACAAATATTGACCATGCTGTAGTCATTTCCCATCTTGCCAGAGGGTCTTCTTTGATTGGACAGACTATAAGTGATATTACTAGGTATATTATAATATTACTTGGTATATCATGCAAGTTTTTGTTGAATAATTGTGTAGAGAAACAGAATAGCAATACAATAAGTATGAAGAGCAATTTATTGAGAAAGTAAACGAACAAAAAATGCCCCAGACATTATTTATACTGATAGTTACAGTCTGTCCAAGCAAAGAAGACCCTCAGGCAAGATGGGAAGATGACTCCAGCTCGGTCAATATCGGTTCAAAAAATATTGATTTGCTCTCAAATTGTAGATCGGAATGTTTCCTACAATTTGAGATCAAATTGGTAATTTTATAACCAATATTGACCGAGCTTCAGTCATTCTCCCATCTTGCCAGAGGGTCTTCTTTGCTTGGTCAGACTATACCTACACTTCAACATAGTAGGGGGGTTGATTTAAAGGGTTAGAGAGATTTGGGGACAGGACAGGGGTTAGGGGATGGAAAGTAGTAGGAGGAGGATAATGAGGAGGGGTAGGAGGAGGAGGAGGAGGAGTAGGAGGACGAGGAGGAGGGGGTAGAGCTTTTAAAGGGATGAACGGTCATCAAATGATGAAGAGCAGTAAGCGTGCCGCCGCCTCTCCCATTAGCGTCCGTATATTGGGGATGCATCATCCCCAACCCCCAAACCTACAAATATTCCCAACCCAGCACACAGTGTCCTGTAGCTCACCCGATTGGTCACAGAACTGTCCACTTGCAACATAACATCTGTACCATCAACGTAACAAAAATATTGGTGATACAAATAGTAGGCTATATATTTTTTTGCGGATGATGCCCACTTAAGCATTTTAGCTTGTGCGTGGATAATGCATACCATATTGGTGATCATATTTGTATAGATAGATAACACCAGAAGGTAAGACGCTTTCGTCTGTCTCTTGTACTTGATGTAACCTACTAACAGCTGATGTAATGCATCTATTGTCTCTTTCGATTTCAAAAACGTCATCTAAGCCTAGCTAATGACATCATCAGCTGTTGAAGCGCACACGGGAGCAGACGAAACCGCCTAGCTCTATTCCTACTATTCAAATTTTCTTAGGGTTATACACCTTGTTCAGTTGGTTGACCTATTTCAAATATGAAAAAAAATTTCGCCATACTCGTATGTAATACACAACTTTCCAAGCTAGATTTGCGTTTGGGAAATTGCTGTTTACAGAGAATCAAAGATCAGCTGTTCTGAATGCGGGAATAATCATTCTGATGATTATTACAGCACTAATCATCATCATGATGATAATTATAGCACTGAAAATCTAGTCCACCTTTTCCGAATTCCGACGTATGAATTAACAAGACAAACGAGCCGCCATGACGGTTTTCTGTGTGCTTTTGTGTTGAGGTTATGTTGGCTTCAGTTAATGTTTTCAGTTGTTTGAGGTTTTAATAAATCCTTCTCAGACTGGTATGACGAAAAAAATGTACATAATTCGTGTGGGAAGGTTTACATACTCATAACTATTTTCCAAACTCGCCTAAACGGCTCGTTTGTAAACATAGATTATTCGTATGTAAAAACGCCTTTCCCACACTCATTACGCAATATACTATTACTTGTTTGCTCTTTTTTCATTGATATAGGCTTACACCAAATTATATCAAGTTTGACTAGAAAAAACTATTTTGAGTTGAGTTTGAATTTGAGTTTTGGATATCAATATCATTGAAAAATCAATGTTGCAATAAGTTTCCAGTGAACTTTATGCAAAAAAACATAATTTCTATTAACATTTCGACTACATATTCGTTCTTAGATTACATCTACGTTTACAGATTGAGTACAGATTGATTACATATTGTACTTAGATTACATCTACGACTACATCTACGTTCTTAGATTGTGTATTTCAAGTGATCTCTTAACGAACTATTATAATTATAGTAACTTCCTAGTTGAGTTGAAAAATAAACTCAAATCAATAAACGTTTGATGCAACGGTATCATGTCCTACATTCGCCATATCTAAATAGTGGTTCGGGATGGCTTTCAATTTGAAAACACTAATTAAAAAGACTGGTCAATATTCGTTTGAAGTGCGACGATTGGTTCATTAGTGCGAAGCGTGGTTAAGTGGTAGAGTGGACATTACTGTCCAAACTTCGCCACGTGATTAAAATAAAGAAGTCATTCTATTCTATTATCAACACGGCGTGTGAAGAGAGAAAAATGCTCATTAGTATAAATAACTTTCTAGCGACTTTTAAATGTTTGTTGAGGAAGTGAAAAAAACCACTACCACAGTCCTGAGAGAACTCTTCAAAATAAAATTATTTTCTTTCTTATTCTCCTTCTATTTGATCTTCTTCTTCTACTTTTTCTTCAATTCTTCTTCTTTTTCTTCTTCTTCTTCTTCTTTTCTTCTTCTTCTTCTTCTTCTTCTTCTCTTCTTCTTCTTCTTCTTCTTCTTCTTCTCCTTCTTCCTTCTTCTTCTTCTTCTCTTCTTCTTCTTCTTCTTCTTCTTCTTCTCTTCTTCTTCTTCTTCTTTTCCTTCTCTTCTTCTTCTTCTTCTTCTTCTTCTTCTTCTTCTTCTTCTTCTCTTCTTCTTCTTCTTCTTCTTCTTCTTCTCTTCTTCTTCTTCTTCTTCTTCTTCTTCTTCTTCTTCTTCTTCTTCTTCCTTCTTCCTTCTCTTCTTCTTCTTCTCTTCTTCTTCTTCTTCTTCTTCTTCTTCTTCTTCTTCTTCTTCCTTCTTCTTCTTCTTCTTCTTCTTCTTCTTCTTCTTCTTCTTCTTCTTCTTCTTCTTCTTCTTCTTCTTCTTCTTCTTCTTCTTTCTTCCTCTTCTTTCTTCTTCTTCTTTTCTTTCTTCTTCTTCTTCTTCTTTTCTTCTTCTCTTCTTTCTTCTTCTTCTTCTTCTTCTTCTTCTTCTTCTTCTTCTTCTTCTTCTTTCCTTCTTCTTCTTCTCCTTCTTCTTCTTCTTCTGTTTCTTTGATTCTTCTTCTTCTTTTCTTTTTCTTTAATTCTTCATGTGTCCCTCCTTCTGCTCCATCTCTTCTGTTCTGTCCACTGTCCCTTCTTTCCTCTATTGCTTATACTTCTCCAATTTGTTATTCACTAACTTGTTTCTCTTCTTCGTTCAATTTTATTTCACTTTCGTCTTGTCCTTTTCTGTCCTTGTCACTTTTCTTCTTCTTCTTCTTCTTCTTCTTCTTCTTCTTCTTCTTCTTTTCTCTTCTTCTTCTTCTTCTTCTTCTTCTTCTTCTTCTTCTAATTCTTCTTCTTCCCTTCTTCTTCTTCTTCTTCTTCTTCTTCTTCTTCTTCTTTCTTCTTCTTCTTCTTCTTCTTCTTCTTCTTCTTCTTCTTCTTCTTCTTCTTCATCATCTTCTTCTTCCTTCTTTTGTAAAATTGTCTTCTTCCAATTATTGTAAAAATTGTTTTTCATCCAACCTCGACTATTTCTTTTACTTTTTAAAAATTCGAGATAATGTTCAGGAAAGAATTACATTGTGTTCAAACACCAGTCTATCAATTTTGTTATTTATCTACTCAAACTCCATTAAATTTTTCTATAAATTTCCACAATTTTTTCCACATAATTCAGTAATAATCTATTCACAACAAAAAGTTAATTCCTATTACGTTCGCCGCATCCATCATATATCATTGGCATGCATTTGTAATGACATATTAGTGGCAACACTTTGTTGGAATTATGCTAATAATTCGGGGGTTGTTGATGAGCGAGGGGGGGTTGCAATGTATGCAATTTGTAGAGGAATGGGGGGGGGAGGTAGCGATTGACATATTTGGAACAGTGGTTGACAATTGTGGAAGGGTAGGGAGGGAGGGTGAGGGGGGGAAGTTATGGATTCGATTGGACGTATTGAATACCACAGTTGACCACTGATAGTGGCGTATTTGGGGGTGGGGGTGGTTTTTAATGGTGGAACGGTGGGGGGGGGTTAGTTTAGGGTCATGTACTGGTCCAGATGGTGGTATGTAAATAGCTGTTTGGATGATGGGGAGGGGCGGATCTGGGTACCTTACACAGATCCTTATCGATTTGGCGACAGGAATGAATTTGAGGAAACTTGAATATTTGATAATAATATTATTGAACGAGGTTCATTTAGGACCTTGAATTGATAATAATGATTCATTCGACCTGGAAGAACTGTAAATTATGTGAAATCAATAATTGAATTTGTGGATTCACAATATTAGTATAACTGACGACAAAAGTTGAACATTTTTAATGCTCATTATGTTACATTAATTATGTTACGCCCCAACAGTTGCTAATGTTATCGATCGGAGCTGCCTAGATTATGTTTTCGAAATTAAAAGAGACAAATGATTCTTCACATCAGCTGTTAGTAGGTTACATAACGTACAAGAGGTAGACAGAGTGCCTAAAAATTCGTTATGGAAGTCATTGGAGTTCTATTCTTTGTGACATAGTTTGGATTTTCTCAAGTTTATTTTACCTGTATATTGTATCAAGGTTTTTTCCAGTAAATTGTATAAATTATTAAATTGTATAATTAACTGTATAAATTATTTTGTGAATGGGAAATAAATTTGATTTGAATTTGAACTGTATTTGATAGCTGTTATGGTCGAGTAGTTGTGAAGTAGCCTATGTCCAAGTAAAGAAGACTCTCTGGCAAGATGAGAAAATGACTGAAACTCCGTCAATAATGGTTAAAAAAAATTTTATCTGATCTCAATCGTAGGAAACATTCTGATCTACAACTTGAGACCAGATCAATAGTTTTTGTACCAATATTGACCGATCTGCAGTCATTTTCTCATCTTGCCAATGGGTCTTTTTTGCATGGATTGACTATATCAAGTTTGTTATTCATATTCAATGAAAATTAAAAGATAATCTCATTTAATGACAGTTTTCGACTTGTATATTGGTATTGAAGAGCGACAGAAATTGAATAATACCTCATCAGCGAATCCTGATCATCTGAAATCACTGGCGGCTCGTGCCCACGAAAAAGGTGAAGTGCTCATATATTTTACTGTATAGCACTTCACCTGTTCTGTGGGTACGAGCCGCCAATGTCTGAAATTTATTCCTCACATCAGGTATAAATCTTTACTCGATAACAATCAATGAATGAGAGAACATTCTACAAGAGTAGTAGGCACTGGCGGCTCGTGCCCACAAAACAGGTGAAGTGCTGTACACTAAAAGATACGGGCACTTCACCTGTTTCGTGGGCACGAGTGGTAATAGGACATCTACAGTTACGGAGAAGCACTGAGCAGCATTGCGAGAAGTGCAGAGAAGACTGAGAAGCAACGAGCAGAGGTGAAGTGCTCCACTGGCTGGCTGATTTGATGGATGAAAGGTATGTAATAGATTGAATGTTGATTGGAATGTTATATACGCTGTCAGGTAGGGTGGGGGGGCGAGGGGGCGTTGGTAGGGGGGTTGGGAAAGGGTTTAGAAGGTGCAGAAGGGTGGAATGCATATTTCCTGAGTGATAGAAGCCCGCCCTGCCGGCCTGAAGGGTTCAAGTCCCTTCACAATATAACAAGCTATGATACGAATGAATAGAGTTGAGAGAGCGTGTTCGCATTTCGTTAATGAGACACATCCATTAAAGCTATTGGTCTATCATAGGATTCGCCAATCTCTCTCACTCTCTCTCTCTCTACATTTCTCTCTCATCTGTTTACTTCTTGTCTTAATAATTGTTTCTTCCTCTCTTGTATCTTATTTCATCACCCTAACTCTTTCTTCCTCTTTCTAATTTCTACACTTTGTATCAATATTGTTTCCTACTTCTCTCTCAATCTCTCTCTCTTTCTTTCTTTCTCTCACTCTCTCTCTCTCTCTCGCTCTTGTACCCACATCTTTCATATCTGAAAGATGATCAACTTTATGTCCAACCTTCGCCTATTCATTTAGATAATTCAATTATTGTAAAGAGGGAAAGATTACATACGAGTAGGCCTATTTTTGTTGAAATTTCTATAATTTTCTACAATTTTCTATGTGTGAGTACACATGGAAACATGTTCCTGTTCAATTTCTAATTTTTATTTGTATATTAGAAATGAAGTGAATTTGAGACAACATGTCAGTTCTTTTATTAAGTAAAAATTTCACTACATCAATATTCAATCAGTAGAATTTTATTGTTTCTTTCTCTAAATAAAAAAGTTATCTAATCTAATCTTCCTCTTAAGAGAGAAATTTTATCATTATCATAATCATCATCATATTCATCATCATCATCATCATCATCATCATCATCATCATCATCATCATCATCATCATCATCTTCTTCTTCTTCTTCTTCTTCGTCTTCCTCTTCTTCTTCTTCTTCTTCTTCTTCTTCTTCTTCTTCTTCTTCTTCTTCTTCTTCTTCTTCTTCTTCTTCTTCTTCTTCTTCTTCTTCTTCTTCTTCTTCTTCTTCTTCTTCTTTTTCTCCTCTTCCGCCTTCTCATCTTCTTCATCTTGATGGTGGCACGTGAGGTACGCTTCATCGGCTAAGTGTTCCTCATCTCATCATAAAGAATTGAAAACCGTGAGTCGTGTGTGTGTGTGTGTGTGTATACGTTTTAGTATAGTCTGTCCAAGCAGAGTAGGCATTCTGGCAAGATGGGAAACCAACTCCGGCTTGGTCATTATTGCTTCAACAATTCTAAATTTGATCTCAAATTATAGATCAGAATGTTTGCTACAATTTGAGAGCAAATTTATAATTTTCGAATCAATATTGATCGTGCTGCTGTAATTCTCTCATCTTCCTGGAACGTCTTCTTTGCTTGGACAGAATACAGTGATGTGCTTGTGTGTGTGTGTGTGAGTAGTGGAAGGGAGGTTGTACCATTTCTCATACCCTTGCAGTTCCAACTAAACATCTGCCCTTGCTGGTTCAATATCTTAATAAATTTTTTCACCCACTACATGGAGATATAGTCTGACCAAGCAAAGAAGAGCCTCTTGTATGATGGGAAAATGACTCCAGCTTGGTCAATATTGATTTCAAAATTATCAATTTGAACTCAAATCGTAGGGAACGATTTGATCTACAATTAAGACCACATTTATTATTCATCAACTAATATTGACCAAGCTGGAGTCATTTTTCCATCTTGCTAGAATCTCTTCTTTGCTTGGTCGGACACATTGCTCGCGGATTGAATTGGATTTGGAACTTGTATTGAACATTGCTGATAGAAATCCATGTTAGTGTAAAGTTTTTACTATCGATAAAATATCTACAACAACAGTAACCCGATCAACAACAATCGATACCAACAACACTAAAAATGAGCAACAATTAGGTATAGTCTGTTCAAGCAAAGAAGACCCTCTGGCAAGATGGGAAAATGACTCAAGCTCGAACAATATTGGTTCAAAATTCATCAATTCCATCTCAAATTGTAGGTAACAATTCAATCTACTATCAAGACCACATTTATAATTTTTGAACAAATATTGACCAAGCTGGAGTCATTTTCCCATCTTGCCAGAGGGTCTTCTTTGCTTGGACAGACTATAGGAACAAAGCCAAACATAAAAATATTGATGAATATTGTTGATCGTTATCTAAATAACGAATCAATCTTACCTTTAGCATGTTTTTTCATCTACATTTTCGGGTTAGATAGATTGATGTAAAGGAAATATCACGTTCCCTTGCACGGTTTGTGCTGATTTGCAAATAAATAAATAAATTTCAAAATTATAGTTTTATAGATTCAATGAAATAATAGCTTATTCTAAAGAAACATTAAAATTCTTGGAAGTTCACAAAGAAACAGTGAAATTAGACTATATCGATACTATATATAGTCTGTTCAAGCAAAGATGACCCTCTGGCAAGATCGGACAATGACTCCAGCTCGGTCAATATTGGTTAAAAAATTATTTATTTCGTTTTAATCGTAGGAAACATTCTGATCTACAATTTGAGGCCTAATCAATATTTTTTAAACAAAATTGACCGAGCAGGAGTCATTTTCTCATCTTGCCAGAGGGTCTTCTTTGCTTGGGCCTACTATTCCCAATCGTGGTTCAACGTGAGGAAAAACCGTCAAGAATGCATGTAAGAAGAATTTGTAAATAAACGGTAAGAGGTATTAAAGTTGAGGAGTAGATGCAAGAAAGTATGATGAAAGGGATACACAAAGAGGAAATGCATTAGAGGAAACGAGGAGTAGGGGAATGAGAAATTTATGTAAATAATAGAAGAAAAGAAAATAGATTATTAACAAAAATCAAATTCAATAGCAAAATTGAAAAGTTTAGTCTAGGTAAATTGAAATTGAAAAGATTGACGCTATTTATATTGAAATTGAAGATAAAAGAAAAAAGTTGAGGATGAATAGGTAAGTAAGAAGAATTCTTGTTACACAAGAGTAGGTTAGATAGAATGGGAGGGTAACTGTGAGAAGAGAAGAGAAGAGAGATTGATGAATAAGAGAATTGAATTGAATTGAATAATTGCCTTTATTAGGGCGGAGTTAGGACTCTAGGTCCTCTCTACCACACAACCCTTTGAATTAGAGAGAGTGAGAGGGATTGACCGAGACTGATGGGAGAGGGGGGCAAGAAAGAGAGACTTATTGAGAGAGGTTAACAGAGAAAGAAGGAGAGAGACACAGATCGGGAGAGAGTGAGAGAGCATGATAAACGGTTGTACGGTGGCGAGTGGGTGAGTAGTAGACAGGTTGGCGGCTACCAACACAATATCTCATTAGGATATGTTGGTTTGGGGGGGGTTTGTAGGGGTTGCTCCAGAGGGGGATAGTTGGGGGGGGGGGGCGAACAATCACCGAAAAGGCACTGGCAGATTACACGGCCATTCATGGCGCTGCTGACAATTCTTCATTTGCCTATTTCATTTGCCATTTGTCGAGTATTGTGAGGGGCTCGCTTCATAAACTTATCCCCTTCCCACAACCTCTTCCTCATCATCATCCTCTCTTCTACTTCTTCTTCTTCTTCTTCTTCTTCTTCTTCTTCTTCTTCTTCTTCTCCTCCTCATCCTCCTACACACCTCCTCTTACGTCTACTTTTTCCTCCCCTTCGCCCCCTCTCATCACCACACAACAGTTCCTAATTTGTTCGCTTTGTACCTGCCATTAGGCCTGCATTAGGTCCACTACAGTACAGTATTCCACCGCAATACTACCGCTTCTGGTTTTCTATTACTTTTCCAACTTTTTTGCTTGTTTTCAATCATGTAGTACTTTTCGTTCTCCTCATTTTCTTTTATTGTAGTGCTTTCCTTATGTGTTTTGATAAGCTGCAATTCTAAGATTATTGTAAGTAAATAAACATTGGATGATAAAATTCGTAACAAAAATTGAGGCGCTGCATCAACAGCTTCCCATTCTATAGTGATTATCCTATGATTCTATGATTCTATGATTCTATGATTCTATGATTCTATGATCCTATGATATCCTATGATTATGATTGCATCCTACACATTCAAATTCTTTTTTCGTGTGTTTGAAAAAAACTAAAATTATGACTATTACTTTCATTACTTGTACAGTTCGTTACAGTTACTATACATTGAATATAGTCAACACCTACTGATACATACAGGGTGTTTCAGGAGGAATGTGCAATACTTCTCAGGCTGATTCCTTACACCAAGTAGACATAGATTTCCATGGGACAAACCCCCAAAAACGCTTTGTTACTGAGATAACAAAATTCGCAAGACAATCACAAAATTCGACAAAACATAGCACAAGTGATAAATTTGTAATTAGTAGTGATTTTGCGATTTTTGATCGCTATTTCTGAGATTTGGGTAAGATTTACACAATGCATTTAGCATTGATTTCCCTATCCTTGACGAAAACCGTACGCTTTTCTACAACTTACAAAATACACAATTGTTTAGTGAAAAAAATTCTTATATGAGCTTGTAGAGAATTTCAAGACCTACATTTTGAGTGATTTAAATCTATATTTTACTCAAATTTAACATGAGGAAAAGTCCGTTAACGTGTCTCGGGAATACTCTGCAGCTGGGGCTAATGCTATTATGGATAGCAATGCTATCGAATACGATAAATGTGTCTTATAATAGCATTGCTACTCATAATTGAATTAGCCCAGCTGGGGAGCATCCCGAGACACGTTAACGGACTTTTTCGTTAACGGAATTTGATTAAAATATAGATTTAAATCACTCAAAATGTAGGTCTTGAAATTCTCTATAAGCTCATATAAGAAAGTTTCTCACTAAACAATTCTGTATTTCGTAAATTTGAAAAAAGCGTACGATTTTTCGTCAAGGATAGGGAAATCAATGCTAAATTTTTGACTAGAGGAACTCCGTGACGTCAGTATCATAGTCAGCTGTTTCACTCTGCCCCACCTCATCTATTCTATACACCTCGGGTCAGTAGGAGGAGATGGTCAGTAGGAGGAGATGGTCAGTAGGAGATGGTCAGTAGAAGAAACACGGGTAGAA
>CM029547.1:485760-565760 GCA_017141385.1 Sogatella furcifera | reverse complement strand
CCTACAATTTGAGACTAAATTTATAATTTTTGTACCAATATTGACCGAGCTGGAGTCATTTCCCCGTCTTGCCAGAATGTATTCTTTGCTAGACCGCTCGCTGTGTGTGTGATACACCTATAATAAAGTTTAGAAGTGAAACGTACTGTGTTTTATGAACAGTACCGGTGCTTGTAACAAGCTTTCTGCTCATTAATTGGCCTGCCGCGCGGCGACCGTGATTGGCCCAAACACCTCTGCACAGCTGATAGATAATTGATTTCGAGTCGATATCTGTAATCGACTAATCGATAACTGCGACCCCGACACACTTTCAAAACAATATACTGTGAGGCCATACTGAGATGGAGATGTGAGAAATCCATGGTATGTTCAAATTAACGACTATTTCTCAATGATTGTTGAGTAAAAGTTTTGTTTTTAATAAAGGTTTGTTGAATTATGATTGGATGTACAATTCTATGTAGCCAATTGAATATGATTTATTGTTATTTTAGTAGATGTGGGAAAACAATCTATGCAAAATATTGATTTTTGATGATATTGTGATTATACAGGCTGTTTCAGGAGGAATATGCAATACTTCTCGAGCTGATTCCTTACACCAAGTAGACAAAAAAGTTCCATGGGAACAACCCCCAAAAACGGTTTGTTACTGAGATAACAATGGCGGAAAATTGAGATTTGTCAAAATATATTAATTTCTCTAATTTTTTAGAGGCTTTACTGAAGTTCTAAACTGTGCAATTCCTATGTAAAATTAGCTGAGAAATTCAATGAAACCAGTTTGAAGTTTGTAGCTCCAACGGTTTTCGAGATAATTGGAAAAATATGCTAAAAAACGCCATTTTTCAACAATAAGGGTTATAACTGGAAAAGGACTCATAAAATTGTATTTTTTATTAATTGAAGTTGAAGAGAGTCGGATTCTAAAGGGAAAGTTGAATGGCGGCGATTGTGTAAATCTTACCCAAATCTCAGAAATAGCGATAAAAAATTGCAAAATCGCTACTAAAGAAATTTTGTTTTGTTAAATTCTCGATTTATTATCGATTGGAAATATAGCTGACGCCAGAAAGTTGGGCGGTTTCGTCTGTCTTTTGTACCTACTAACAGCTGATTACGAAAACATCATCTATATAGGCTTATCAGCTGAATCACAACTCTAAGCGGCGAAATAAGAGAAAACGGAAGACGGGAGAAGAAGAAGAAGAAGAAGAAGAAGAAGAAGAAGAAGAAGAAGAAGAAGAAGAAGAAGAAGAAGAAGAAGAAGAAGAAGAAGAAGAAGAAGAAGAAGAAGAAGAAGAAGAAGAAGAGGAAGAAATAGGAGAAAAAGAGGAAGAAGTAGAAGAAAAAGAAGAAGAGGTATTAGTAGAATAAGTAGTAGAAGAAGAAGGAGGAGGAGGAGAAGGAGGAGGAGGAGTAGGATGAGGAGGAGGAAAAGAATAAGAAGAAGGAGATGAGTAGAAGAAGAATAAGAAGAAGAAGCAGAAGATGAAAGTAGTCGCTACAATAGCAATGTTACATGCATCTCAGGGTACACAGATCTCAAGCCTTCAATCTCGTATTTCATGTATTTTCCAAAGTGACAAAGCACGCTCACGAAAGCTGGCGAATTACAATGTATACCAATGAGGAAGTTACATCGAATAAATGTGGTATGTAGGCCTAGAATGAAGCTTTCACAGTGGGGAGGCAAGGCGACATTCGTCAATTCAAATCAATTCAATTGATCAATCACATCTATCTGCCATCTGTCAATTTGAATTATTGTACTGTTGTGTGTCGTGGCAAAAGTTACACGAATCACGTCGCAAGACGAAGAAGAAGAAGAAGAAAGGGAAGGAGGAGGAGGAAAAGGAGGAGGTGAAGGAGGAAGTGAAGGAGGAGGAGGAGGAGGAGGAGAAGAAGAAGAAGAAGAAGAGAAGGAAGAAGAGGAAGACGAAGAAGAAGGAAGAAGAAGAAGAAGAAGAAGAAGAAGAAGAAGAGGAGGAGGAAGGAGGGAAGGAGAAAGAGGAACAGGAGATGATGGAAAAAAAGAAGAAGAAGAAGAAGAGGAGAAGGAAGAAGAAGAAGAAGAAGAAGAAGAAAAAGAAGAAGAAGAAGAAGAAGAAGAAGAAGAAGAAGAAAAAGAAGAAGAAGAAGAAGAAGAAGAAGAAGAGAAGAAGAAGAAGAAGAAGAAGAAGAAGAAGAAGAAAGAAGAAGAAGAAGAAGAAGAAGAAGAGAAGAAGAAGAAGAAGAGAAGAAAGAAGAAGAAGAAGAAGAAGAAGAAGACGAAGAAGAAGAAGAAGAAGAAGAAGAAGAAGAAGAAGAAGAAGAAGAAGAAGAAGAAATGAATGTGATTGTGATTTGACAGAGCGCTGCCACAAGGGGAAAGATGAACACATTATTGGGTTCGATTATAGTCTGTCCAAGGAAAGAAGACCCTCTGGCATGATCGGAAAATGACTCAAGTTCGGTCAGTATTAGTTCAAAAACTATTAATTTGATGTCAAATTGTAGTAAACAATTTGATCTATTTGTTAAGACCACATTTATAATTATTGAACAAATATTGATCTAGCTGGAGTCATTTTCCCATCTTGCCAGAGGGTCTTCTTTGCTTGATCAGACTATATTCATTCATCCCTTCCTTCACAAGATGAACTATTGTATGCAAAGTGAATGAATAACTTTGAGTCGTCTTTTTCGTTTTCATTCTTATCATTTCCTTCTACCTTCCCCTTTATTTCTTTCTATTTCACCTGTACATCTCTGAAATTATCTATGTATAGTTAGAAGGAGATAGAAGAAGAAGAATTTGTAGGAAATATTCTTCTTCTTCTTCTTCTTCTTCTTCTTCTTCTTCTTCTTCTTCTTCTTCTTCTTCTTCTTCTTCTTCTTCTTCTTCTTCTTCTTCCACTTATTCCTTTTATTCCACTTTTACTTCTTTTTCTTCTTCTGTCACTTATTCCACTTTTACTTCTTTTTCTTCTTCTTCTTCTTCTTCTTCTTCTTCTTCTTCTTCTTCTTCTTCTTCTTCTTCTTCTTCTTCTTCTCCTCTTCTTCTTCTTCTTCTTCAAAATTCTTGAAAATTGAAATTGAAATTTGAATAGACTTATTTTATTTCAAATTCACTGAACAGCTAATTTTCTGAATCCGATTGAAATAATGACCTTTATTTCAATTTTAATATATCAATGGCATGATATAAAACTTCAATATATTCGAAGAAAATTAAAATTGAAAATCCGTAAAAATCTGAAAATTTAAATAATTATAAAATTTAAAATTGTAAAACTATCAATTTAAAATTTAAAATTTATACAAATAAATTTGAAAACGGACCTTCTTGAAACTTAATTGGTAACCACTTATCTAAAGATAAGGGATACATGCTTTACATCAGTTGTTATTATTCGTAAAAGAAACAGACGAAAACGCTCAACTTTTTGCGTCCGCTAAACCTGGTTTTAGAAAGTTAATTATAAGATTACTTACATCCATAACTTTTCTTTTTGGAATCACAAAAATTCTAAATCTCATGTCTAATCTATCATGTTATAGATGAATCACAAATTTTTACTAGAAAGAAAAATATGAATTTGCAAAAAAAAATTTACAATTTTTGAATTCAATTCAAAATTATAACTATTATTCCTTATCAATGAAATCTGCCATAAGAATGCAATACGATTTTATGATACTGGTATAGTCTGACCAAGCAAAGAAGAGCCTCTGGCAAGATGAGAAAGTGACTCCAGCTTGGTCAATATTGGTTAAAAATTATTGATTTGGTCTCATATTGTAGATCAAATGTTTCCTACAATGGGAACCAAATCAATAATTTTTCAACCAATATTGACCGAGCTGGAGTCATTTTCTCATCTTGCCAGAGGCTCTTCTTTGCTTGGTCAGACTATACTGGAAACAACATTCCATTGGTTTGTTCAACTGAACAGTCCATATTATGAGGTAATAGTGCCAGCCAATGAGAGCTCGCTGTGGGCGTGGACTTGCACTGAGCAACAAGTGTACTCGCACCTGATTGGTTGACGCTGTCATTGGTCGATATCCACCAATAGAATTGTAGAGGCTTGTTCCGGACATCGAATTTATTACCACTTCTTGAACAGAGTTGCTATAAAATTTCAAATTGAAATTTATCCGTCCAATTACATTTTCGTCAATACAGAAGAATTGAATACTAAATTACAAAAAAAGGTAAAATCTACTATATACCACTGGCGGCTCGTGCCCACGAAACAGGTGAAGTGCTGTACACTAGAAGTTAGGGGCACTTCACCTGTTTCGTGGATACGAGCCGCCAGTGTTATATACTATTTATGTCATAGCTTGTATTTTTCTTCAATCTAATCAATCCAATCCAGCTAAGGATTTAGAAACGACAATGATTTTGAGAAAACCCCATTCAAACAACTAAATAGCGACAAATCATTGAACATATTAAGTTTAATTACGTACTTCCCTCAAATTAATGCTTTAAATTCGAATTCTAATACGTTTTTGTCAATCTGATAGCAAAAATGATTTAGCAACGGTTTAGAATGAACTGAAAATATACACAGCTCGAAACAAATTTTCTAGTCAACAGGAAATTTATCTTCCATCTCCAAAGGTATGTAATTTGCTCCTTGTGCGCTCCAACAGCTGATGTTGTCAATTATGTTGTTTAGCTATGCCTGGATAATGTTTTTGACATCTAAAGGGACAAAACATGCTTTAAATCAGCTGTTATTAATAGAGAAAGTAATATAGAGAAAGTAGAATAGAGAAAGTAGAATAGAGAAAGTAGAATAGAGAAAGTAGAATAGAGGAAGAAGAAAGGGTGGAAAAAAGCAACAGAAGAAGAAGAAGAATAAAAAAAGAAGAAGAAGAAGGAGTATATTGAGTTTTATTACGTACTCCCTTCAAATTAATACTTTAAATTCGAATTCTAAAACGTTTTTGTCAATCTGATAGCAAAAATGATTTAGCAACGGTTTAGAATGAACTGAAAATATACACTGCTCAAAACAAATTTTCTAGTCAAACAGGAAATTTATCTTCCATCTCCAAAGATTTGTAATTTGTGGTCAGATTTATAATTTGTGTGTAATCAGGTGATCAAGTACACACCAGCAACTTGCGTGGCTTATTACACGCTTCGTAGAGATTTTACTTACGATTGGGACTCACCAGCAATTAGCGATACTATTAAACAGCATATAACTCAACTGCCTAATGATGTTACGTCTCTTGTCCAAGCAGAGAAGACCCTCTGGCAAGATGAGAAAATGACTACAGCTCGGTCTATATTGGTTCAACAAATATTAATTCAGTCACAAACTGTAGAGCAGAAAGTTTCCTACGATCGAGACCAAAACAATAATTTTAGAACCAATATTGACCGAGCTAGAGTCATTTTCTCATCGTGCCAGAGGGTCTTCTTTACATACAACGCACTAGCAGGTGCAACTACCACTATGGACAATTAACGGCAATTAAATTGCAAAATGTGCAATTTTTTTATTAGAAAAACATGTATACTGTAGAGATAAATGATAAGATGAAGAAACACAAGTCTATGCCTATAGGCATAGTCTAACTAAATCATTGACTAAATAAGAATATTATATCTACGCTATGGGATAGAATTTAGTATTTTTGAATAGGGGTTGAGAGGTAGAAAGGACTTCCTAGTCCTAACTCCGCCTAGTAAAGGATATTTCCATTTCATAAAATTGATTACTCCTTCTCTTTGGTGAGAAACATTTGGAATTCATGAGGTAATTCAAAGTTCATTTAATTTTCTAAGTCCTACTATAAAACATTCAAGATATTACATCACTGGTTTCACTAATGAAATCTCAATCATTCACTGTTCAGATAGCCTTTACATTATGGTTGTTCTATTATTTGAATATAACTTACAGTAGTTACTAGACTTGGAATTTTGTTTTGACAAACTACCTATTGTATTATTTTGTTCTTTGTATTTGTTTTTCCTGTAATAAAGTTATTTATTTATTTATCTATTCATTTATTTATCAAGGTAGGTTTCGGGCACATGTGTAGCACAAGATGCAATAGAAACACGCAGTTGTATGTAGCTTGCACACTGCTCAGCATCTTGGGTCATACATTAAACGTTCTAAAGTTTGAATATATACTTTCTATAAATAATTTTCATTGTGCGTTAATTTTTCATCAATGATTAAGATTGTTTTAATATGATAACAATGTGAATTATTCCAATATATATATTTTCTATTACTGATAATATAGTCTGTCCAAGCAAAGAAGACCCTCTGGCACGATGGGAAAATGACTCAAGCTCGTCCAATATTGGTTCAAAAATTATCAATTTGGTCTCAAATTCTATAAAACTATTTGATCTACTATTGAGACCACATTTATAATTCTTGAACAAATATTGACCAAGCTGGAGTCATTTTCCCATCTTAACTGAGGGTCTTCTTTGCTTCGACAGACTATATAATATTTCATCTACGAAGCATATTTATGAGAAATATTACTGAATACCATTGATCAACTAGTAAGTTGAGATTTTTTTGGTTATAAACTCACCCAGGCAAAGTAGAGTTTTAGGAGATCGTGATGGGAGTGTTATATACCTGAAATCAATAAGAATAGAATTTAAAATGTTGAAAATAATTGTTCAAATGTGTTAATTTTGATGTGAAAATTCAAAAGATGTTGGTATGGATGAGCAGGCTGTCATGTATAGTCGGTCCAAGCAAAGAAGACCCTCTGACAAGATGGGAAAATTACTGCAGCTTGGCCAATATTTGTTCAAGAATTATAAATATGGTCTCAATGATTTATCAAATGTTTGAGATCAAATTGATAATTTTTGACCCAATATTGACCGAGTTCCAATCACTCCCCCATCTTGCCAGAGGGTCTTCTTTGCTTGGACAGACTATACTTCAAATAATACTTACCTCTAATTTAATGTACATACTCGTAGCATTGAAATACTAATTACAGCCCATTTTTTCAGAGATTTCCAGTGCTGTATTTTGATTAAAAAAGTTATTCTCTTAAATTGATTTTTTTCTATCAATTTCCATTATTATTGTACTTTTAGAAATTATATTATCTTGTTCGAATTTTTAAAATCTCTTTGTACATAATCTTGATTTGTACATATTTATTTATTTATTTATCTATTGGAAAAACACACATAGGTTGAAAGAACAATTTTCATTAAAATATAGTTCAAAATTTGAGGTTACAAGTCCAAATTTCTTCTTCAACCGAAGTTTTCTCACTCAAAAAAATTATCTGAAAATGATAATAATTTTAAAATTTTGAATTTTCAAGGGTTGATCCGAAAAACACAAAATAGTTTCAAACTTTCATTAAAATAGGAAAATTAATTAAAAAATTTAGAGCCGAAAATCATCACACACTAACACTTCCTGTAACCATGGTAATATTGTTCGAATTTTTAAAATCTCTTTGTACATAATCTCGGTTTTGTACATATTCTTTATTGGTGAAAAGTAATTTGAATTATAATACACTGGCTACATTTCACGTAGATATTCAGCATAAACAGTACATGCCACATGAAATAACAACACAATTACTAACTTGTTGATATTGTTATCAGTATGAATAAAACTCGGTGGAACCTCTATCTAATTTTCCAGGTCAATTCAGTAAAGAACACATAAATTATACTGAGTGAAAATTAATAAGCAACACACAATAAATAAATATCCGGTTGTTTTCCAAACTAAACACGGTTGTGAAGTTTGCAGGTACATCAAAGAAGACATTCTGGCAAGATGGGAAAATGACTTCAACTCAATCAATATTGATTCAAAAACTATGAATTAGGTCTCAAATTGTAGGAAACACTCTGATCTACAATTTGAGATTAAATTTAGAATTCTTGAACCAATATCGACCGAGCTGTAGTTATTTTCCCATCTTGCCATTGTGTCTTCTTTGCTTGGACAGACTTTACTAATTATTTGTTTTTCATCATGAGAAAACATCGTATTATATGAGTTGAACATTGAATTTCATAACTGGTTAAAGCATTTCTATTGGCAGTGATACCTCTGACAAGCATGATATTATTTATGCAAAATATAATAATGTCAGCGATGGTGGAATAACAAAAGTTATACGCTGAACTCTCTTCCATTATTCACTTCTCACTCTCTCACACACTCTCTGTCTTTATCAATCTCTCTCTGTGTCTCCATACACATACACTTTACTATATTCTCTCAATCCCGTTCAAACATACGTTTTCGTATCTTTCACCCTCCACCCACCATTCATCCGTTCTTTGTGTTATTCATTTATCATTCTCTCTCATTTTATTTCTCACTCTCTCTAGCTTCCTCTCTTTTTATTTTCTCTTCAACTTTTCTACCCACAAGGAAAACTCACAGTACCATCATCAAAGTCTAATTAGCAAGCAAACATTGTCAAAACGTAAACTGAGAACCACTGTACCCACGAAACAGGTGAAGTGCCCGTATATTTTACTGTGCCTGTTTCGTGGGCACGAGCCGCCAGTGCTGAGAACATGTAAACGATACATGCAAAATTGCACATATATAAATATATTACAGCCCACCTCTCAATATACAAATATTCAGCAAAATAAACTGTCAAATATACACTGACAGAACGTTATCATACCGACCCACGTAAACTAGATGTAAAAAAAATTACAACATAAAAGCAACTTGTTGCTATTATTATTTCCAATGCGGTAAAACTCTGTATATAGTCTGCCCAAGCAAAGAAGACCGTCTGGCAAGATGGGAAAATGACTACAGCTCGGTCAAAATTGATTCAAAAATTATGAATTTGATCTCAAATGTAGATCAGAATGTTTCCCACAATTTGAGACCAAATTCATAGTTTTTGAAACAATATTGATCAAGCTGGAGTAATTTTCCCATCTTGCCAGAGTGTCTTCTCTGCTTGTACCAGGTGTTTCTGTTCTGTCTTTCAACTCAAAGCAGTTCTATAAACTAATTGGATTACTACACTAATTAGACGAGCAACTTTAGTGATGCGTTATTATTTTAAAAGCAGCAGCACATACATCTCATTAGGGAATTCGTGTTTGAATTTTTGAGTTATCATGTTTTGTTCCACACATTTTGAGACTGTTTTTGGAAGCCGGGTTTGGAAATTCAACACATGTTCTGAGAATTTTTATTGTTGGGAAACAACCTACACTGGGGGTTTTGGATCTTTTGAACCTCTAATTCTGTATTGACGATCATTAGGATGGTAAAATGTGTTTGGTAATATGGGTAAAATGTTACAATATGTGACAAGATAATATAGGAAATATGGGTAAAATGTTACAATATGTGACAAGATAATATAGGAAATATGGGTAAAATGTTACAATATGTGACAAGATAATATAGGAAATATGGGTAAAATGTTACAATATGTGACAAGATAATACAGGAAATATGGGTAAAATGTTACAATATGTGACAAGATAATACAGGAAATATGGGTAAAATGTTACAATATGTGACAAGATAATATAGGAAATATGGGTAAAATGTTACAATATGTGACAAGATAATACAGGAAATATGGGTAAAATGTTACAATATGTGACAAGATAATACAGGAAATATGGGTAAAATGATACAATATGTGACAAGATAATACAGGAAATATGGGTAAAATGTTACAATATGTGACAAGATAATACAGGAAATATGGGTAAAATGTTACAATATGTGACAAGATAATACAGGAAATATGGGTAAAATGTTACAATATGTGACAAGATAATACAGGAAATATGGGTAAAATGATACAATATGTGACAAGATAATACAGGAAATATGGGTAAAATGTTACAATATGTGACAAGATAATACAGGAAATATGGGTAAAATGTTACAATATGTGACAAGATAATACAGGAAATATGGGTAAAATGTTACAATATGTGACAAGATAATACAGGAAATATGGGTAAAATGTTACAATATGTGACAAGATAATATAGGAAATATGGGTAATATGGGTAAAATGTTACAATATGTGACAAGATAATACAGGAAATATGGGTAATATGGGTGAAATGTAATAAGATAAGAATGCAGCAAGGAGTATAGCAGTCTCCCAAATTTTAGGCTATTTTGTCTCATTTATGTGCCCTGCAACAGCTGATGTTGTCAATAATCAGAGTTGTCATTTGGGTATACCTAGATCATGCTTTATCGCCAAAAGATGCTTTTCTTCAGCTGTCGGAAGGTTACATTCGCTAGTTAAAACTTATACAGATGCTACCAGAACCAAGGCAGAGTCGTATGTACCTTGTGAACTTACGTACAACGTACAAAGCACAGTCCAAACCGCCTTAATTCAAGGATTTAACAGCTATTGCAATCTAGAAGCTGAGCAGATATATTATTCTGATATCTACGTGAATTGAGAAAGAAAATCTTATCTAAACTCTCTCTCACTTCCTCATTCTCTAACTCTCTCTCTCTCTCTCTCTCTCAATCTCTCTCTCTTTCATCTCTCTCTCTCTTTTATCTCTCAAATTAATATTACCGTTAGCTTATTGAATCCTACATCTGATTCATTTTGCAAGTTTTCATAGTTTATAATTAGCCAACTCAAGAGAACCATAATCTGATTAGTGTAATTTTCATTTATTTTTATTCTTATAGCATAGGATTCGAATTATTGTAGTATGTAATCTACATGAATAAAGTGATTGAATCTGAATATCTCTCTCTCTCACTCACTCTCTCTCACTCCTTTTTCCTTTATCACCACCTCCCCTCACACATATGGTGTTCTACCCAGAGGGAGATTGTCAAAATTGAGTGTGATAAGTGAGGAGGAGGAGGAGGCGGAGGAGGAAAAGGAGGAGGAGGAGGAGGAGGAGGAGGAAGAGAAGGAAGAGGAGAAGAAGGAGGAGGAGGAGGAGAAGGAGGAATAGGAGGAGGAGGAGGAGGAGGAGGAGGAGGATGCGAAAGAAATTGGAAAATTGAGCCGGACTCTTTGTCCGCGTGAGGAGGGGAGGAGGTGTAGGTATAAGGAAAACAATATATGAGGGTTGGTCTGTTGTTGTGGGGGTGTGTGGTCCCCCCCCCCCTACCTAGGAGAGGGGTCATTGCAGATCTTATTGCGTTTTCCGTTTGCTAATATCCATGCAGAGGACAGGGGAAGAAAAGGGGAAATAGAAAACCAAAATTGAAGGAAATTTCAAGGAAGAGGAAGGAAAAATACTGAATATCAAGGAAAGTGAGGTATTAACGGCGACCACAGAATATGAGTTATGTAAAATACAAATTTTGTATTATTCGGTCGCTGATACACATTATGCAATGGATAATAATTTGTTATTCTGTTCTGTGACTTCTCAATAGTGCAAAAACTGAATTTTCTGAAAAATCTGATGAAGATGAATATCATTCATTGTTTGTCAATGAATTTCTATTGAACTATTTTCATTTTCAGTCAAACATTCTTTGGCCGGTATAAGGCCTAGACGATAATAGTTCTATGATCATAGTTGATCATATGGAAAGAGATGAAAATATGATTTCGTATTTAAATCTCTCTCCTTATGATCGAATATGATCATAGAACTATTATCATGTTATTTTGGCCTTTCGAATTTCTCTTATAATAAACATACATTTCAAGTTGACAATTGCATGAAAAGACAATTTGAGAAATAAAAGTTAAAATAAAATAAAAGTTGATGTGGTGTTGTTAATCTTAGTCCAAAGTCCCAAGTCCGGGTATAGTCTGTCGAAGCGAAGAAGACATTCTGACAAGATGATAAAATAACTCCAGCTCAGTCAATATTAGTTCAAAAATTATAAACTTGGACTCACATTGTAGAATAAATTCTGATCTACAATTTGAGACCAAATTTAACACTTTTGAACCAATATTGACCGAGCTGGAATCGTTTTCCCATCTTGCCAGAATGTCTTCTTTGTTTGGACACACTATAAAGCACTGGTCGGTCATTCCACAACAGTTTGGCAACTTACTGTAGTTTGGTGCGGTAATCTATACCTATATTTATGTATTCTATACATGAGATATATCTGTATATGCATATCATTCCCCCCATTTAATATATCTGTGTACATACCAAGCTAAAGCCAACACCAAAGCAACTGTCTAATGACATCAAACTGTTATTAATGTTCAGCTCACTTAGGACAATCAACAAGCGGTCTGCGAGAGTGTATCGAGTTGAGATCGACCTCAGCTAAACTTTTTTGTATTTGAGGACCGCTTACAGACTGACCTGACAGAGTAGGGGAGTAAGTAAAGGCGTTAGTTGATCGCCTGTCTGGTTGGCATATGCTTCCAACATTCTTGAGAACCGGTTTCGAAAAAAGTGACCGGGTCGCTAACCGCTAATAGAATGTTTAGGAGAAACACCGATGCAACTTTAAAACTGATGTGGAGTTGTTTTTAAAATGTGACACATGATTTGGGAATAAGTTTGGTGTCAGAGAGTTGTTGAAAAGTTGAGAAAATTTGTAGATTCCATTCTTTTTTATTTTTTCATTATCAAGTGACAACATATACTTAACAAGATGGAAATACAATAGGTTCACCAGGATTACTCCCAAAACTGTCTCTTCTTACCAATTTTTCATAAAGAGTCCCGGTTGCCTAAAAACATACGTTAAGTATGTCAGAGGCCTTGAAATTGATCAGGAGCGACCTGAAAACTCTGACACCAGACCTGAGCCAGCCCTTTACACGATATAATCCTTTATAAAGAGTCCAAATATTTAGGTTATGCCAATTTAGTTAATTTCTTGACTTCAACAAATTTTCACTCACAAGGAAATACTGAAAAATTTTGAATTTTATAAAGGATTATGATGATGTTGTGGAATTTCTGCGAGAAAAAACCCGCAAAACCTAGGTCATGACTAAGTTTTTGGGATTATAAAATGAAATTTTGAAAAGAAATTTTCTTATTATTGTTAAAAAGTAATAAAATTTGTAGATTTGATGAAGATTTTGAAAAACGGTGAAACCTAGGTCATGCCTAAAAGTTTGAAAAGTGAAATTTTGTCAATATCTTCTGATTTATACAGTAATTTGTTAGGAATGAGAATATAATTGATAGTAATAGGAAAAGATCGCGTAAAAAAAAGGAATTGTCTATAAATTTTCATAAAAAAGTGAGATTTTGACAACACTTTTCCTTATTATTGTTTAAAAATTGATGAAAATTTTCTTCTTCTTCCACTTCTTTTACTTCTTCTTCTTTCACTTCTTTTTCTTCTTCTTCCTTTTTTTTCTTCTTCTTCTTCTTCATTTTTTTTTCTTCTTCTTCTTCTTCTTCATCTTCTTCTTTACCTTCTTTTTATTTTCATTCTCCTCCTCCTCCTCCTCCTCCTTCTTCCTTTTCTTCTTTCCATCTTCTTTCCTCCACTCTTTCTTCCTCTCTCCCTCCCTCTAATTCTAGATTATTATTTTTTCATCAACAACAAACGTCGTTGACACGTTGTGGGGGTGGAGACCCCCCCTTTCTACAACTTAAGATCCCCCCCAACTTTGGTTCCTTGTTCCTTGTAAGAGGGAGCGAGAGTTATGGTCAGGTGGAAGGGGGCGGAGGTTCAGAGTTAGGGTCACTTATAGGGTACAAGACTGGGCCGCCGCCCGCCTCTGAGAAGGTATAATAATATAAACCAGGGGTACCCAGAAACCCCCCCCCCCCAACGGTACATATTGCGTTCAGCTTCCTCGTCTTATTGAAAACGCAAGTGAGATGGATTCATTCTCTTTTCACCCGTTATTCTTCATATTTTCATTTTCTATACCACTTCTCGCTTTTTTGTTCTTCCTACATCACCTAAACAAGCAAAGAAGAAATTCTGGCAAGATGGGGAAATGACTCCAACTCGATCGATATTAATTCAAAAATTGTAAATTTGATCTCAAATTGTAGATCAGAATGTTCCCTACAATTTGAGACCAAATTTATAATTTTTGAATCAATATTGACCAAACTGGAGTCATTTCCCCATCTTGCCAGAATGTCTTCTATGATGTAGTATAATCTGTCCAAGCAGAGAAGACCCTCTGGCAAGATGAAAAAAAGACTCCAGCTTGGTCAATATTTGCTCACGAATTAATTATTTGATGTGATCTTGATAGTAGATCGAATTGTTTCCTACAATTATTAGTGATGAAATTTAAAGTTTTTGAACCAAAATCGGCTGAGTTTACTGCAAACTTTTCAATTTGTCTGGAATCAATAAATTCGATTCAATGAAATTGTTGAG
The DNA here is from genome assembly GCA_017141385.1 of Sogatella furcifera. Lineage (NCBI taxonomy): Eukaryota > Metazoa > Arthropoda > Insecta > Hemiptera > Delphacidae > Sogatella > Sogatella furcifera. Next base: position 551,466 of record CM029547.1, on the reverse strand, counting down.
AAAAATAGTAAATTCCGTTATCTTTCGATTTGTATTTTTGTTTAGGCTTGCCTCTATCAGCTCCTCTTCCATGTTGCAGGTGAGAACATAACCTCAAAATTCTTAAATATGGGAAGTAGAAACTCAGAAACAAAATGGCGCTAGAATTACTTGGTTGGAGAGTGGAGGGTAGAGGGTAGTTGGTTGAAGCTACCAACTACCCTCCACCATCTACCCTCCATCCTCCAGGCTCTATTATACGATGTATTACTATGGATGGTGTGTATGTTCTATAGATTCACCATCTACCCTCTACCCTCCGGCAGTGCGGCCTCAGCCTAAATGTTTATGAGACACGGCCCAGATGAATCAATTTTGATGAATTTATGAATCACTCGAGAATAATCGAACCATAGCCCAATTGAAATATATCAAACCATATAACAAAATAGATTTGTACAAATATTTTTGTAGCTAATCACAGTACTGTAGCAAGGCTAGTAAATCTTACCAGGTGGGATATTTGCCTAGAAATTATGGTTCACAAATCTGACGTCACTATTTTTCTACAGTGTCGCACTCTAGCGCCCAAAATGAAAAGCACAGCTGATGAAAATGTAAACATAACCTATTTTCGTTTGTGTTGAAGAATAGTATTGTTGTAATTAATTCTGATGAGTTGAGAACATCACAATTAACAAGGTAACAATATTTTCAAGTTGTCCTAGTTGTTTTGTAGTAAAATATGATCATTTTCATTTTTATAATTGTAATCGCATAGTTTGAACCCACCAAAGCTTATTTTTTCTCAACTCGAATCTTTGGCCCCAATTTATGACAACAATAGCATTATATTGTTCTAATATCACAACATTATTCATCATTATTCGACTGTAATAATACTCAATAAATTAATTCATCATTTTAAAATATTTTCACAATTATTTTCATTGATATTGAGCTTTTTACGTGGTATTTTTTATTTTTCAATTCTCTGTGGAACAGCTGGAAAATTGGAATACTAGATACATGTCGAATCATAAATATAGGTATAAAGCATAATGTAAAAAATAAAACTAGTGACGTCATCCGGCAGGAAAAACGTGGACTGTTGGGCTCTTATGGACGCTGGCCTACCTGGTAGATTTACTTACCTTGGTACTGTAGTATCGCATGAAATGGACAAAAAAATCAGAAAATAAGCCAAACAGCTAAGCGTGATAAGAGCAAATTTACAGTATTTGATTTTCACTATGGGAGAGTGGAGAGCTATAGAGTAAGAGAGAAAGAGAGAGAGTGAGAGAGAAAGAAAAAAAGAGTGAGTGAGATAAAAGAGAGTTAAACTAAGCGAGCTGAGTGGTACAGTCTGTCGAAGCAAAGAAGAGCCTCTGGCAAGATGGGAAAATGACTCCAGCTCGGTCAATATTGGTTCAAAAATTATTGTTTTGGTCTCATTCGTAGCAAACATTCTAATCTACAATTTGAGACCAAATCAATATTTTTTGAATCAATATTGACCGAGCTGGAGTAATTTTCCCATCTTGCCAGAGGCTCTTCTTTGCTTCAACAGACTTTACAATATTCAGTGAATCATTTCCATTGATAAGAGAGGGACTGCTGATTTTGCATGGGTTCTCATATTTATGAGCCTAACTCACGGCTCTGCTTACTACTGCCTACTTCTTTTTTATGTTGGGGGGGGAAGTGACCCACCTGGTACCAGCCTTTTGGGGGGGGCAAACCCTCACAGGAAATCCAACACGCAAAGTATACATAAGTTTTCGGTGGTGGAACGGGGGGGTAACAAACAGTATTAAGGAGGTTGTCATACTGAACGAAAATTATTATCAAAAGAAGTGAATAAATTATATTATGGCGGTTGTAATACGGAACTGGCTTAACCGAATGCAACTGTACTTGGATTGATATTTTATTGATATAATCAATGAAGGTTTGTCGTCTGCTTTTCCTACCTTTCAAGACTATTGAATGTTGTCATGTTGTAGGTCTTCCATGACGCTAACGACATCTTCGGTGGGAATTTATTTATTTATTTATTAATCTATTGGAAAAACACCCTTGGTATTTCAAAACACAATTTTCATTAGCATATAGTCCAAAATTTGAGGTTACAAGTCCAAATTTCTTCTTCAGCCGAAGTTTTCTCACTCAAAGAAATGATCTTAAAGTGATAATAACTTTAAAATTTTGAATTTTGAAGGGTTGATCCGAAAAACACAAAATAGTTCCAAACTTTCATTAAAATAGGAAGATTAATTAAAAAATTTAGAGCCGAAAATCATCACACATGATTGAGAATGCTCAAAGAACAGACGAATCTGCCTTCAATTTCAACACTAGCTAAATAAGTATAGCTGACGCCTGAAAAAATGGTGGTTTCTTCAACTCCCGTGTGTGCTAAATCAGCTGAAATTATCAATTGGAGTTGTAACGACATCTTCTATTGGTATGCACAAGGAACAGACGAATCCGCCTTCAATTTCAACACTAGCTAAATAAGTATAGCTGACGCCTGAAAAACCGGTGGTTTCTTCAGCTCCCGTGTGTGCTCAATCAGCTGAAATTATCAATTAGAGTTGTAACGACATCTTCTATTGGTATGCAGGAAACAGACGAATCCACCTTTAATTTCAACACTAGCTGAATAAGTACAGCTAACGCCTGAAAAAAGGTGGTTTCTTCAACTCCCGTGTGTGCTAAATCAGCTGAAATTATCAATTAGAGTTGTAACGACATCTTCTATTGGTATGCACAAGGAACAGACGAATCCGCCTTTAATTTCAACACTAGCTAAATAAGTACAGCTAACGCCTGAAAAAATGTGGTTTCTTCAACTCCCGTGTGTGCTAAATCAGCTGAAATTATCAATTAGAGTTGTAACGACATCTTCTATTGGTATGCACAAGGAACAGACGAATCCGCCTTCAAATTCAACACTAGCTAAATAAGTATAGCTGAAGCCTGAAAAATAGGTGGATTCGTCTGTTCCCGTGTGTGCTACAACAGCTGAAATTGTCGATTAGAGTTATCATTTAGCTATGCCTGGACGATTTGAAATCGAAAGAGACGTTAGATGATCTATAACAATAGTTAGTTGGTTACATCACGTCGAAGACACTGACGAAACCGCCAAAATTATGTTGTAGAAATATTTTAATATACAGGTAGAATATTGTGATTTTTTGATTAGTTGTGAAGGTGAATATTGTGATTTTTTATACAGTTTCATTCATTTTTTGATTAGTTGTGAAGGTGATATTGTGGTAGTTATCCATATTAAATGAAAAGACGAGATGTTTTTGAAACACTGATTTATTTTTAAAAATCGAGATACCGGTTTCGGTTGTTACACCATTTTCAATCGATAGTTTACCATACTGATAGTGTACCAGAGATATATAATGGTGTAACAACCGAAACCGATATCTCGACTTTTTAATAAATCAGTGGTTTGACTACGTCTTGTCTTTTCATTTAATATCGTGATTGATACCTCGTTTAATTTTCGCTTGCATGAAAACAAATAACTCAACTATTTAATTACAATTTATTGAATCAGATTGGTTCAATCCAACTGGTCTCATGTATTTCAGTTCGGGAAGGGTATAACGATCAAGTTGGAATTGAAAAAAAAAGTTACTTGAAAAAGTAACTTGGAACTCCAATCACACTCATTTTAGTAACGATGTTTTGACAGTTGTTTAATTTGTTGGGAAGTATTATGAGATGATTGACAATGAGGGGGAGAAGTTTTTGAATTCCAATAATCCATTATCAAAATGTCTTCAATTGCCTGTCGATCACTGATTATTGTAAGAAGAAGAAGAAGAAGAAGAAGAAGAAGAAGAAGAAGAAGAAGAAGAAGAAGAAGAAGAAGAAGAAGAAGAAGAAGAAGAAGAAGAAGAAGAAGAAGAAGAAGAAAAAGAAGATTATTGATCAGTCACAATAATATTGAAATTAGAAAAGTTATTTCTAAGTAGGTAGTTGTTTAATTCCGATATGATATAAATCCGATTTCCATGCTCTATTTCAACATTTTTATTAGCTTCTTCTTCTTTTTCTTCTTCTTCTTCTTCTTTTTCTTCTTCTTCTTCTTCTTCCTTTCTTCATCTTCGTCTTCCTCTCGTATTTCTTTTCCTTCTTTTTTCGTCACCCGCTTGTATTTTGTCTCTTCTTGTATTTCATCCTCCTTTTTCTTATTCTTCTTCCTCTTCTTTTCACTTTAACTCTCTTTCTTCTCAACCTTCTTCTTCTTTTCCTCTTCTTCTTATTCTTCCTTATTTCCTTCTTCTCCTTTTTTCTTCTTCTTCTTTATTCTTCTTTTCTTCTTCTTCTTCTTTCTCATTTTCTTCTCTTTCTCTCATTTCTTTTTCATTTTCTTCCTTTATTTCTCTTCTTCATTCTTCTTCTTTCTTCTTCTTCTTCTTTTCACTTCTTCTTCTTCTTTCTTCTTCTCCTTTCATTCTTCCTTTTCTTCTTCCTTCTTCTTCTTCTTTCTTCTTCTTCTCCTTCTTCTTCTTCTTCTTCTTCTTCTTTTTTTCCTTCTTCTTCTTCTTCCTTCTTCTTCTTCTTCTTTTCTTCTTCTTCTTCTTCTTTTCTTCTTCTTTTCCTTCTTCTTCTTCTTCTTCTTCTTCTTTCTTTCTTCCTTCTTCTTCTTTTCCTTCTTCTTTTTTCCTTCTTCTTCTTCTTCTTCTTCTTCTTCTTCTTCTTCTTCTTCTTCTTCTTCTTCTTTTCTTTTCTTCTTCTTCTTCTTTTCTTTTCTTCTTCTCTTCTTCTTCTTCTTTTTTCTTCTTCTTCTTCTTCTTCTTCTTCTTCTTCTGCTTTTTCTCCTTCTTCTTCTTCCCAAGTTCTCACCCCTACTCCTTGTTCTGTTCTTCTTATTTGGTTTTTATTGGATTTCTACTTTTCTTCACCTCTTCATCCTTTTTTTCCTCCTCCCACTCATCATCTTCCTCCTCCTCCTCCTCCACCTCCTCCTCCATTTCGTCGTCCGTTACCTTTCCCACTCCTTCCCCCCCATCTCACCACCCTGCTTCTCGACCTCTTATTCCCCCATCCACCAATGAGTCCGGCGCTATGCGGCTTTCCAAAATTCACAATAAAATCTGTATAAGATACACAGAGTATGCCATAGAGAGTTAGTTAGTTAGTTGGTCGGTGGATCACCATTAGGTTTAGTCAGTCTGTGCAAGCAAAGAAGACATTCTGTCAAGATGGGAAAATTACTTCATCTCGGTCAATATTCGTTCAACAATTTCAAATTTGTTCTCAAATTGTAGAAAACATTCTAATCTACCATTTGAGACCATATTTATAATTTTCGAACCAATATTGACCGAGCCGGAGTCATCTATTCATCTTGACAGAATGTCTCCTGCGCTTGTATTATTAATAGCACCGAGCATGTTGTTATACAGCCACATCATAAACAAATTGGAAAGCTTGTTAAAAAATCCAATTAGAAGATTTTGAAGAGGTCACGTCTCTGCCCCCTCTCCTTTCACGCAACCCCCCCCCCCCCACCAAACTAACTATGGCTCAGGTTCAGTAGATAATTATATATGGCAATAGAGTACCGACTTCTCTGAGTAGGTGTGAGTGAGTAGGTATGCCTAATCAGATTGAGTTCAAAAAAGAGTACTGGTTGTTGTACAGAAACTTGAGTACCTTCTTTTTCCGTTTTTGTGGATTTTCTTCATTTCCTTTTCAGTTTTTTTGTATTCTTTCTTTCATTTTATTCCCTTCATTTACTTCCTTCCTTTTTCTGCATCTCCTTAATTCGTTTTCCTGCTTTCTTCCAGTTCTTAAAATATTGGTTTTTCATGTCATTTTTCCAATCAGCTGATATTGTAGAATTTTCGTTTTATTGGAAACGTTTATGAGGCAGAAACGCCAATAAAATCCACGAATTATGAGTAATAATTGTGGATTATAAATCTTTATGAGACAGGCCCTGATAAGAAGAATGGATTGTTACACGATAGCGAGTACTGTATAACATTTGAGGAACCGGTGTTAAATGTTCTGGGTACTTGAAATTGAAAATTTATTTCTATAAAAATGTTTGGATTATTATTGGACTATGGATCATCATACATAGAGAAATAGACATTTTTAAGATTTTATTTTTTTATTTTTAATTACAGATTATCTTCTCTCATTTTGGAGAAACAGTGATCTTTAATCAATGGAATCAATAATAATCAAAAGAGACAATAGATGCTTCACATCAGCTGTTAGTAGGTTACATCACGTACAAGAGACAGACGAAACCGCCTAACTTTTTGGCGTCAGCTTGACAGTCAATTTTCTACTAGCAGTTTATGAATTTGAGTTTTTTTGTGTATGGGACGAGTTCAAATGATGATTATGATGATGATAAATTATTATTTTCTCTTCAGAAAGATCCCGCGCTTAGAAAGAATGCCAATAGAGGATAGAAGGATATGTACCGTTACTACTTTAGTCTGTCCAAGCAAAGAAGACTCACTGGCAAGATGGAAAAACGACTCCAGCTCGGTCAATATACCTTCAACAGTTATTAATTTAGTCTTAAATTTTAGAAAACATTCTGATCTATGATTTGAAAACAAATTTATAATTTTTGAACCTATATTGACCGAGCTCGATTCATTTCCCCGTCTTGTCGGAATGTCTTCTTTGCTTGGAGAGAATACTAACCAGTTTCGCTTGTGTGATAAATGGATGCATATAATTATTCATGTAAAATGCAACTGTAAGAGAAAATATGGAGGAGAAAGAGAGAAAAAGACGGAGAAGATAGAAAATAAAGAGAAACTTTGGAGAGAGAAGAACTCAACTTAAGAAGATCAGTGAGAAATGGAACACTATCAACTTAAGTCTGTCCAAGCTAAGAAGACATTCTGGCAAGATGGGGAAATGACTCCAGCTCGATCAATATTGGTTCGAAATGGTTTCAAATTGTAGATCAGATCCTTTCCTACAATTTGAGATCAAATTTATAATTTTTGAACCAGTATTGACTGAGTTGGAGTCATTTTCCCATCTTGCCGGAATAGCTTGTCTTCTTAGCTTGGACAGATTATAGCTATATTTGGTAATTTGTGATTGGCTAACAACAACAACAACACAGTTGATGTGTTTTTGAAAATAATTTTCCGCATTATAATCTCGACATTTAAAGGCAGTAGGTTAGTAATATAGCGGAAAACAATTCAAAATATAGGAAACATCTTGTTAAGTAGTGATACTGTGGTAGAGATCCATATTAAATGGAGAGACAAAGATATTATATATAGATATATTGTCAAACCACAGATTTATTAAAAATCGAGAAACCGGTTTCGGTTGTTACACCACTATCAATCTCTGGTGAACTGAAACTTGAATTGAAGAGCAGCAGAATTTCTACTAACGGTCAAGCACCGCCATTGGTGGTTGCTTGAACCAATCACAGTGAACGTCTGCCATTGGCCTGGATTAGCTCCTCCCCAATTGGCAGTTCATACAAACGTTACAAAATGGCGACTTAAACAGTAAGGACAATATTGAAGATTTAAATAGCTAAATACAAAACATATAAAAAATACAAAAATATATAAATAGCTAAAATAACATAGAAAATACAGAATAATGTTATGTAATGTTACATAAATAAATACAGAATAATGTTACGAAATAATGAGAAAACTATGAAATAATTTGAAAGGCCTACCGTAAAAAATGAATAACAGATTATGATAAAACACAAATTTATGTTCTGTATCACATATTAACCTATAAATGTTCTTGTAGCAAAAAAATAATTGTTTCACTATCTTATATCAAACCCAATTTAGTTCAAGTTTCAGTCGGAACTAAACCTCATCAAACTATTGATCGTGTCTCGAGTATTCAAATTCAAACCCGATTCAGTTCAAGTTTCAGTCGCAACTAGAACTCACCTAACTATTGTGTACTCAGTATATTCAAAATGTAACCCAATTCAGTTTAAGTTTCCGTCGCAACCAACACTCACCGTATAATTTTGTCTTTGGTAATCAAAATCTAAGACAATTAAGTTCAAGTTTCAGTCGGAACTAGAATTAACCGAACTATTTATCGTGTCTCTAGTATTCAAATTCAAACCCGATCCAGTTCAAGTTTCAGTCGCAACTAGAACTAACCGAACTATTGTGTGTTCAGTATATTCAAATTAAACCCGATTCAGTTTAAGTTTCCGTCGCAACCAACACTCACCGTATAATTTTGTCTTTGGTAATCCAAAATCCAAGACAATTAAGTTCAAGTTTCAGTAGCAACTAAAACTCACCGAACTATTTATCGTGTCTCTAGTATTCAAATTCAAACCCGATCCAGTTCAAGTTTCAGTCGCAACTAGAACTAACCGAACTATTGTGTGTTCAGTATATTCAAATTAAACCCGATTCAGTTTAAGTTTCCGTCGCAACCAACACTCACCGTATAATTTTGTCTTTGGTAATCAAAATCCAAGACAATTAAGTTCAAGTTTCAGTCGCAACTAAAACTCACCAAATTATTGTATCTCTAGTATTCAAATTCAAACCCGATTCAGTTCAAGTTTTAGTCAGTACTCACACTCAACGAATTATTGTCTTAGGTATTCAAAATCAAAACCGATTCAATCAGTACACAGATTCCCGTCACAAATCCCGTTGAAAGAAGGTCGTCGTCCCTTTTTGTCCTACAGAAACTTCTAGAAGGGTTGCTTGATTCGCGCAGTTTGCGGCTCGTTAAAGGGTTTTAACGGCGGTCATTAACTTTCTTGTTACAAGGCTACGATTCAATTTCGCCCCCCCCCCCTCAAGACACAACCCTTCGAATTCTGATCGTGACTTTCTCGAAGCCACCACCACTTGATGTGGTCTGTAGTCAAAAGGAAGTACGCACCCTTTTTTGCACCTTGAGGTTAACTTCAAGGAAAGAAACTACAAAGTAGCCCTTTTTCCCCCTGTGAAAACCATGGACAACTTTACTTTGCAAAATCGTTGGTTGATTTTAGTAAGGCTTAGATTGTTTTCTACTGGTTTTAGTAGAGATTTTAGTAGGGCTTACGAATATAGTCTGTACAAGCAAAGAAGACATTCTGTCAGGATGGGAAAATCGCTCCAGCTAGGTCAAAATTGGTTCGAAAGTTATCAAGTTAGTCTAAAATTGTAGGAAACATACTGATCTACAATTTGAGACAATGTTTATGATTTTTGAACCAATATTGACCGAGCTGGAGTCATTTTCCCATCTTGCCAGAATGTCTTCTCTGCTTGGACAGACTATAATTCCCCATCCTTTGTGATTGTTTTAGTAAGCCCTGTATTTGGAGACGGTGAGCTTTGGTCATGTTTGATATATTTTCTCAGTCTATAAAGCCCTGGATTTTCTGGACAAAATCGGTTGAGAATCTGCAAAATCACGGGAGAAAAAGATGATTGAAGTTGGTCTTTGATTTTGGGGTGGACTGTACCCTGTACCTCCTACACACACGTACTTCTGCAAATTGGAGGTGAAGGCTGTCTCCTCACCACCCCGACTCCTTTCTTCTACTCTTTCTTCTTCTTCTTCTTCTTCTTCATCATCATCATCATCATCTTCTTCTTTTTCTTTTTGTTTATCATCTTCTCCTTCTTGTTCTTCATCATCTTCTTCTTTTCTTTTCATTTTTCTTTTTCTTATCCTTCTTCATCTTCTTCTTCTTTTCATCCCCTTTTCCCCGCCTTCTTATTCATCCTTCTTCCTCCTTATTCCTCTTCCTATCCACTTTTGTTTCTTCTTCCCCTTTCAGTTTCCTCTACCTCCCTCTTTATCATCGCCTTTCTCTTGTATTTCGTCTTCCTTTTCTTATTCTTCTTCCTCTATTTTCATATCAACTCTTTTTCTGCTCAACTTTCATAAACTTTTTCTCCTTCTGATTCTCCTTATTCCATGTATTCTCCGTATTCTGTTACGTACTTGTTATCCTTATTCCAATCTACCACTCCTTCCTCTCGTACTTCCTTCCTATTATTATTATTATCCTTTTTCTGGCTTCTTTTCTTTTTTATGTGTTCTCCTTCTTCTCCTCTACTTATTATTCTTATTCTTCTTCTTCTTCTTCTTCTTCTTCTTCTTCTTCTTCTTTTTCTCTTCCTTCTTCTTCCCCCTTATGTCTGTCTACTCCGCCTTTTTTCTACTTCTTTTTACCTCTCCATAATAATTCTTCACTTCCTCCCAAATTATCATTGCCTCGTTTTCTTTCTCCTTTGTAGAAAAACACAAAACAAAAAGAAATCAGAGCTACTTTAGTCCAAAATAAGAGTTCAATAGGAACAATAAGAGTTCAACCTTTCGCAATTACATAAGAATCTTTCCTCTGAAGTTAAACATTTCAAATTTTATCAGCAATAACTTTGAATCAAGTAATTGGGTTTGAATGAGTGAATTGATGTAGACTACATAAAATTGGTGAAACTTTACATTTTATTGAATATTGTGATGAATTTGAGAGAAAGAAAAATTAAGGATTGCATCATTGGCCCGTACCTGTTTTTGACAATTAAGTGCCCGTATCTTTTACTGTATAGCACTTCACCTGTTTTGTGGGAAATCGAGATACAATACATTTTCGTAACTGATTTGGGAATTCCTGATTATATACAGGGTGTTTCAGGAGGAATTTGAAATACTTCTCAGGCTGATTCCTTACACCAAGTAGACAAAAAAGTTCCATGGGACCAACCCCCAAAAACGCTTTGTTACTGAGATAACAATGGCGGAAAATTGAAATTTTCCAAAAAAATTCATTTTTCTAATTTTTTAGAGGTTTTAGTGAGGTTCTAAAATAATCAATTCCTATGTAAAATTAGCTGAGGAATTGGTTCCATTGAATTTCTCAGCTAATTTTACATGAGTATTGATAAGTTTAGAACCTGATTAAAGCCTCTAAAAAATAAGAAAACTTAATATTTTTTAAAAAATCTCAATTTTTCGCCATCGTTATCTCAGTAACAAAGCGTTTTTGGGGGTTGGTCCCATGGAACTTTTTTGTCTATTTGGTGTAAGGAATCAGCCTGAGAAGTATTACACATTCCTCCTGAAACACTCTGTATATTATTGCTGAATGAAAATCGACTTATATTCAAAACTCATCACCGATTAGAAAGAATATCCTAACGTACAGAATACCGAATTGATTGGGAAAACGGATTCATTATTCAAAAATTAAAAATCTAGGCACCTGCATGTTTCCCGAAACCAATCACTTTCACCTGCATGATTTTCGTTTGAAGAACTAGAACACTGAAGCGCTTGATAATGAATATAGATTAAGATTATACCACATTTTATTATATTACATTCTTATAAATTAAGGTTATACCACATTTTATATATTACATCCTTAAAATAGGAGTTTGAACGATTCTGGTAACTATATACAAAGTCTTCCATAAAATAAAATTGTATGAAGATGTTACACATGCACTACTGTTAAATCCATTTAACATGCCAGTGTGACGTCACATTTAACGTTACTATAGAACCCTACATGATGCTAGTGTTAGAATAATCAGTAAAGATTAAAGGAATTATGATAATCAATGGGGATTACCATGCCAGTTGGAAGGAAAGGCAGCTGCTTGGTTTTTATTCCTCACCTGCAACAAAAGAACATATAACTGTAATTACCACTTATCTGATAGGAAATTTAGAATTTGATAGCTTTCTAGAATGAAAGTACACCAGAGGCTGAACTCGTTCCATATACTAAATAAAAGCTGTGAGCCAACATTTTTCATTTATTTTCATAGAGATATCTATATCTATAATAGCGAAATGGCACTGACTGACTGACGGATTCATTCATTCATTCATCACCAGAACTAAAAATCCACTGAACCGAATGCGTTCAAATTTGGCAGGCATGTTCAGTTGGACCGTTAGACGCGTACTAAGAACGGATTTTTGAAACTTCCCAAGGATAAGCCAGATATTTGAGTTTTTCTATAGTTTTTTTTGCCTTCTCTTCATTTTTTCGATAATCAATCGGTAGAGAATGTTGATATTTGGTGGAAAGGTTCAGATAAGGTCTAGAAATTTTTTGTTAAAATACTTTTGAACTCCGTTCAAGATTACGCCAGTTATCAGTTTTTTTTAAATTGTAGATGTATTGCTGGTTGCATATCTTCCGCCTTGATACGACTAATCCTTACTGTGAATTCAATGGTTCAGCAAGATTATAGATGAACTAATTTGGAAGAATTGAATCAAGTTTCAAACTATGTCCTATATACTTCACAAGTTTACGCTCAATATTAGCGTTTTACTATTTTTCGCAATTTTCAAAGTTTTTTTAGATTTTTCGAGAACCAATTGGCAGAAAATGTTGAAATTTGGTAAACAGGTAGAGATGCTGTGTTCAATTAATTTCGAATCCCTTTTGAACGGAATTTACAGGCGAGCGAAGCGAGCCTGTTTGTCTCAGCCGACACTGACAGAGGTTGTGCACGCTCGCTTCGCTCGCCTGTTTGACCCATTCACACTGCTTGCTGGTACTTTGAGGGTCTAGGGGGCGGAGCCCCCCGACTAGGTGGAGAAGGCGAGCGAAGCGAGCCTGTCGGCTTGTAATCAATCAATAAGATACAAAAGTTCATAAAAAATTCAATAGAAAACTCAATGATGAATTTTAAAGTTTGAAATTACAGAATGGATCTTGGAAGCTGAATTTTATCAATTCTTATTCGAATGAGTTTCCTCGATAATGAATAATTGTTTCATAATGCGCAAAGTAAACAACCCTCCTCCCCATGTTTATAGAACACCAACAATAAACAGTAAACCTTTTCACCCTTCCTTCAACACAACATTATTATTTAGTTTCAATTTCCAACTGCGCATGCGCCACATTAACCAATTATTATCGAGATGCCATTTCGCCAAACAATTTTCCCCACATTTGACGCTTGACTATTTGTCAAAAGATAAATAATTAACGATTTTCAACGTTTGTTTTCATAATGTTGTCAGTTAAATTTGCTGATAGAAGTCCCATTAATAATAATTCCAATAAAATAACCAACACCGTTCAGTGTTTACTTTCAATTCTGTGCGATTATTAAATTTCGTTGTTTGATAGAACAAATTTATTGCTAGTCTTGTGTGTGTTTCAGTGTTTTCCCGGGTAGTTTTCAATTAATTACATCCCATTATTATTCATTTTTCCCGGAAAAATTATAACTCATCATTCGTCTATTTGAATAGCAACGGTAATTGAAGAACAATACATGTTCTCCTCTGTTAAATTCATCATTTATTATTAGAATCGAGAGGGAGCGAGGCCTCATTAATTTCATCATTGTTTTTCAATATGGGACGTTATTAATTAACAAGTTTATTACCATTGAATTAAAACAAAAATAAATTATTGTTTTCCATCATAGAATGTAATCAGGTACCCTCTTTCAATGCATTACATGTTTAAAATATGAAAAAAATTCGCTCCGGCAGCTGGCGGTCGGAAAGAGTGCATTTCAAATTCTATGATGACTCGAATCATATGACTCATAATGAGCTATTCAGGGTATGAATTCAAAGGTGCCGTTTTCGAAAACCCATAAAAAACACAATTTTCGGCATATTATTCGCAATTTTCTCCGCCATTTTTGATTGGATTTTTTCCGTTGATGGCTCAAATTGTAGGGCATAATAAGGCTATTATACACACCAATTTTCAAAACGATCAAGTCATTGGTCAATTTGTAGTGATTTTTCAAAATTTTCATCCCCTAATTTCACCCCCTTCCCTTGGACCAATTTGGCTGGTTAACGAACTTGACCGAGATATTAACACTAATGATTTTTGTGCAAAATTTGGTCGCTCTCCGACAAGCCCTTCCGGAGTTATCGTGTTGACAAGAAACTGTACATATATAAATATATATATAGAGATATATGAATTTGAACGCACATCAGATTCGTGTTCTAGGGGCTCGGAAACGTGTAAAAAATATATCACATCATAAATTTTCGATTGTCAGGGCAAGACCAATAGTGCATTTTTTCAAATGAAATGCACTAAAAAACAGTGATAAAAGTAGCCCTGATATAAAGGAAACACAATTGAAATCAGGTGTTTCTTTTTGTATTGAGGGACAATATGTATCTAAGAAAAAGTATAAAATTAATATGAATTTTGTCAACTGCATTACTTTTCATTAATTTCCCTACGATAAGAAAAAATACGTTCCTCTTCAGATTGTATATAGCAAACGTATGTAGTACAAATGACCGTTATGAATTTCTCAGCTCTCTCAGGACGGTCGGCTAGCTGTCTGCGAGAGTAAATCAAAACGTGAGCGACCCCAGCTACACTCGAAGACAGCTTCAGACTGTTCTGACAGAGGTGAGCATTAATAACAGTGAATTCCCAACCTCCTAACTCTTCAGGTTCACCAAAGTAGTTATGATCTGTCCAAGCAAAGAAGACCCTCTGGCAAGATGTTGAAATGACTCCAGCTCGGTCAATATTGGTTCGACAATCATAAATTTGATCTCGAATTGTATGTAGATCAGAATGTTCCTACGATTGAGACGAAATCAATAATTTTTGAACCAATATTGACCGAGCTGGAGTCATTTTATCACCTAGCCAGAGGGTCTTCTTTGCTTGGACAGACTACACCCGATCATGCACCCGGAGTAAGGTCTTCTGGTCGAGCAAAGAAGGCATTCTGGTAAGATGGTGAAATGACTGCAGCTCCGTCAATATTGGTTCAAAAATTATTACTTTGTTCCTGAATTGTGAAAAAACTTCTGCTCTACAATTTGAGACCAAATGTAAAACTTTTGAACCAATATTGACGTAGCTGGAATCATTTTCCCATCTTGCCAGAATGTCTTCTTTGCAGCTATAACTTGTAATTCTCGCATAGGGCAAAGTTCCTATATGAAACCCTCCGGTATTCGATGTTTCGAGGGAGGATTCCGCGTCATTTCTCGAATTCTCGAGTATCAACACGGGTTATCCGCGGGAATTCCGTGCGGTTCGAGGTTTCGATCTTCCGATACACCGCAGCCGGCATATCACTCAATTCGCGCGCTGCATTTCTCAATCGAAGGGAGCCAGTTATCTCGAGAGAGGCTCGTCGGTTCGTGATTCGCTGAGTTGGCGAATTCCACGAGCTGGTCTGTTATAGGAATTCTAAGCCTACTTATCGAGAATTCCCGTAAACGGTAGATGTACTTGGCAGATAAGGTATGTATAGTTTGCTCAATCAAAGAAAACATTCTGGCAAGATGGGAAAATGACTACAGCTCGGTCAATATTGGTTCAAAAATTATACATTTGGTCTCGAACTGTACAGCAGAATGTTTCCAACAATTTAAGATCAAATTTTTAGTTTTTGATCAAAAATTGACCGAGCTGGAATCATTTTCCCATCTTGCCAGAATGTCTTCTTCGACTATATTAGCGAATGTATCACTCACTGTACAAGCATAACATCTCATATCTCATGGTTTCTGGAATACCTTAAATGTAGTGAAGTATGCTCCGCTCGTGATTGAATGTAAGCGTAACATAACTTTATTTCTAAAATATCTTAAATGTAGAGAAGTATTTCTAATACGTGAGTACGAATCGCTTATTATTCAATGCGAGCATAACATTTCATAATTTCTTAAATACCCTATATGTGGAGGATAAGCATGGCACATCTATATCTATAAAAGCGAAATGGCACTGACTGACTGATTCATTCATTCATCACCACAACTAAAAAACCACTGAAGCGAATGCGTTCAAATTTGGCAGGCATGTTCAATTGGATGTTTAGATGCGAGCTAAGAAAGGATTTTAAAAACTTTTCAAGCATACGGCAAATAGTTTAGTTTTTCTAGAGTTTTTCGGCGTTTTCCTCATTTTTACGAAAACCAATCGGTAGAAAATGTTGATATTTGGTGGGATGGTTCAAATGAGGTCTAGAAATTTTGTGTTAAAATATTTTTGAAATCCGTTCAATATTACGCCAGTAATCAGGTTTTTCAAAATTTAGATGTATTGCGGGTTGCATATCTTCCGCCTTGATACGACCAATCCTTACTGTAAATTCAATGGTTCAGCGAGATCATAGATAAACTAATTTGGAAGATATTGAATCAAGTTTCAAACTATGTCCGATATAGTTCCCAAGGTTACGCTCAATATTAGCGTTGTACTATTTTTCGGAATTTTCAGAGTTTTTCTTGGATTTTTCGAGAATAAATTGTTAGAAAATGTTGCAATTAGGTAAACAGGTCCATATTAGTTGTAGAAATGCTGTGCTCAATAAATTTCAAACCCCTACTGAACGGAATTTGCAGGCGAGCGAAGCGAGCCTGTTTGTCTCAGCTGACACTGACAGAGGTTGTGCACGCTCGCTTCGCTCGCCTGTTTGACTCATTTACACTGCCTATACTGTCGGGGGTCCAGGGGGCTGAGCCCCCTGGTTAGGCGGAGAAGGCGAGCGAAGCGAGCCTACTGGCTAGTAATTCTATATGAGCAAACATTTCACTGTTTCAGAAATGTGTAAACAATCGAACAGGCAGTTCGAACTGTCATTGGATCACTGGCGGCTGGTGCCCACGAAACTGGGGAAGTGCTGTACAGTAAAAGATACGGACACTTCACCTGTTTCGTGGGTACGAGCCGCCAGTACAGTGGTTGTGGGCCCTGATATTCTATTCGCCATTTATCTCAGTAGGATAATCTAAGTTATACAAAGAATAACTTAGAATAAGTTATACAAATCTAGATAAATGTACAATTTCGTCATAGGGAAAAAATGGAACTAAGGCCGGTATTACACGATAATAGTTATATTATGAACATAGTTGATCATTTGGGAAGAGATGAAAATACAAAATCATATTATTTAATTAAATATGATTTCGTATTTTCATCTCTTCCCATATGATCAACTATGATCATAAAACTATTATCGTGTAATACCGGCTTTAAATAAGTGAATGCAGTGTGATTCTGGAATTCTACATACGAAGAAAATAAATTGACTTTCTCACATTCAACAATATGTACCAATCTCAGCTCAGTCTAAGGTGGTCTAAGCTAGTCATCCATTCAACTTCAAATCATTGCATAATTTGATCGAGCAGAAAAGACATTCTATCAGGATGAGGAAATGACTCCAGCTCGGTCAATATTGGTTCAAAACATATAATTATTGTCTCAAATTGTGGAACAGTAGTTTTCCACCATTTGGAACTTAATTCATGACATTTTAACCAATATTGACCGAGCTGGCGTCATTTTCTCATCTTGCTGGAATGTCTTCTTTGCTTGGACAGACTATAACCATCCATATTGAACCGTATATAGGTCGCTTCAAACAAGTGAAAACTGAATTATTAAATTCTAATTTTAGACAAACTCTAGTCTGTTCCCTCGGCCTATAGTCTAGTCTAGTGAACTAATAAGAAGATCCTGTGATGTATAGTCCGTACAAGCGAAGTAGAGCCTCTGGCAAGATGGGAAAATGACTCTACCTTGGTCAATATTTTTTCAAGAATTATAAAATGTGGTCTTAATAGTAGATCAAATTGTCTCCTACAATTTGAGACCAAATCAATATTTTTTGAACCAATATTGACCGAGCTTGAGTCATTCTCCCAGCTTGCCAGAGGGTCTTCTTTGCTTGGACAGACCATACTTGATTTGCACAACTCAGCCGTATAATGAGATTGTTGTGAAAGTGAGTGAGTGAGTGCGGGAAATACTCGCTAAATAGTGCTTGGAAAAGTTGAGTAGTTGAAAATCGTGTGATGAGAAGGGGTGACGGCACTGGCGGCTCGTACCCACCAAACAGGTGAAGTGCACGTATTTTACGGTAGAGCACTTCACCTGTTTCGTGGGCACGAGCCGCCAGTGGGTTACGGGTGTACTCCTGTTTCGCTAGAACGCCTCTCGTCATTTGTGAAAGAGCTCATTCTTCTTCTCTCTCTTCTCCTACTTTTTCAACTCCCTTATATTCTTCTTCTTCTTCTTCTTCTTCTTCTTCTTCTTCTTCTTCTTCTTCTTCCTTTATCATCTTCTTTTTTTCTCTCTTTGAGTAGTTGTGAAATTGATATTTTGGTAGTTATCCATAACAAATGAAAAGACAAGATGTGTCAAACCTGATTTATTAGAAAATCGTGATACCGCTTTCGGTTGTTACACCATTATCAATCTCTGGTAAACTAAAACTTAACGGACAGAGCAGCAGTATTTATACTGACGGTGAAGCACCGCTATTGGTTGACGCTTGAGCCAATGACCGTGAACGTCTGCCATTGGCCTAGACAAGCTCCTCCCCGATTAGCGGTTCATTCAAACATTACAAAATGGCGTTTCAAACAGAAAATACAATTGAAGATCGATAAATAGCTACAGTAACCGACATAAAATGAGTAAAAATATACGGAAAGATGAGGAAAACAACGGAATAAACTAATACAGTAATATCTGACTAACAAATTTTTATAAAATTAGATTTTGTGGTATTGTATTGATTAAAATGAATCTGGTCGTCCAAACTCAACTGTGAATGATCTTTTGTTAACCTGGTTATTTCTAAAGCTTCCAGAATGTTGAGAGTTCTGCCTTTATTAATAAAATGCAGAAACTCAACATTCTCCTCGGCCTTGAACATGTGATTATTTGTTATTAAATGTTCAGCAAAGTTTGAATCTTCCATTACATTAAATTACAATTATACAGGGTGTTTCAGGAGGAATGTGCAATACTTCTCAGGCTTATTCCTTACACCAAGTAGACCAAAAAGTTCCATGGGACCAACCCCCAAAAACGCTTTGTTACCGAGATAACAATGGCGGAAAATTGAGATTTTTCAAAAAATATTTATTTTTCTAATTTTTTAGAGGCTTTACTGAGGTTCTGAAATAATCAATTCCTATGTAAAATTAGCTGAGGAATTCAATGAGATTATTCTGAAGTCTGTAACTTCAATAATTGAAAAAATATGCTTGAAAAACGCCATTTTTCAACAATAAGGGTTGTAACTGGATAAGGAAACATAAATTTGTATTTTTAATTTATTACATCAATTTTTAGATCTACATCAATGGAAGTTGAAGAGAGTCGGATTCTAAAGAAAAAGTTGAATAGCAGCGATTGTGTAAATCTTACCCAAATCTCAGAAATAGCGATCAAAAATCGCAAAATCGCTACTAAATACAAATTGATCACTTGTGCTATGTTTTGTCGAATTTTGCGACCTTTGATTGCTATTTCTGAAATTTGGGTAAGATTTACACAATTCCACCTTCTAATAAAAATCTCCACCTTCTTTTTCATCAACCTTCCTCTTTACTCCTCTACCTATCAACTTTTTTTTTCTTCTTCTTCTTCTTCTTTCCCTTTTAATTTCCTCTACCTTTCTCTTCATCATCGTCTTCCTCTCGTATTTCGTTTTCCTCTTTTATTCCGTCTTACCTTTCTCATTTTTTCCCTCTATTTTTCACTTCAACTCTCCTTCTGCACAACTTTCGTAAACATTTTCTCCTTCTTATTCCCCTTATCTCATGTATTCTCCGTATTCTGTTACGTACTTGTTATCCTTATTCCATTCTACTCCATCTTCTCGTACCTACTTCCTTTCAATTATTATTATTATTATCCTCTTTCTGGCTTCTTTTCTTCTTTCTTTGTTCTTCTTCTTCTTCTTCTTCTTCTTCTTCTTCTCCGTTCTTCGTCTTCTTCTTCTTCTCCGTTGTTGTTGTTCTTCTTCTTCCTCTTCTTCTTCTCCGTGGTTCCTCTTCTTCTTCTTCTTCTCCGTTTTTCTTCTTCATCTTCTTCGTTGTTGTTTATGTTCTTGTTCTTGTTTCTCTCCTCCTTCTTCTTCTTCTTCTTCTTCTTCTTCTTCTTCTTCTTCTTCTTTCTCTCCTCCTTCTTCTTCTTCTTCTTCTTCTCCGTTTCGGCTTCTTCTTCAGAACGGAGTAGACAGGAAACTCTGAAGCTGTTCTTGAGAGCGAATTCATAATATAGCTGAGGTCTCTCTCGTTTAGCTGGGATACACTTGCAGACAGTTCACCGACTATCCTGACAGAGCTAAGTATCTAAAACATTTATTCGTTAATCGCCTCAATTTTTGGTACCAATATAATTGCTAGTTTGTCGATAAAGTCAATTTGAATTGTATCTTCAAACACGTACTCAATACTCCATAAATACATAATTACTTTTTTATTAGATCACGAATAAAACTACCGCAAAAATAATACTTAATTATCTTCAGTTATAAACCGTAGTCTTTAGTTATCAAATAAGTAACTAAAATGAGGCGGAATTACGGTTGCATAAAACGAATGATGCATTACAACACTGGCGGCTCGTGTCCATTACACAGGTGAAGTGTTGCACAGTAAAAGATATGAGCACTTCACCTAGTTCGTGGCCACGAGCCGCCAGTGCATTACAATCAGTATCTGGCTCAGAATTCACAGTTTATCTTGGGAATTGTGTGAGTTTTCATACACACACATATTCACATACACGTAATTTAGTAGCTCATACTGAATTTGTTACTTACAACTGGGAGTAAAACGTATTAAATGAGGAATACACTGTATTCCAAGTGGGAAATTACATCAAATACAGCTTAACTATGTGGTAGGCCGACACTCCATTACTCTCGTGTGTGGTAGTTAGTTCACCATACCGCCACCACAATTCGCGCAGCGCTGATAACAGCCTGCAATTTATGTGCGCCTATTCACTGTATAAATAGATATAATTCGAGTAGTATAATGGCAAGCTATTATCAGCAGCCATTCTAATGAATTATCTCCTTATTCATTCGTCTCTCTCTAAATTATTTTTCATGTTTTGTATTAATTCAACTTTTTTCATTAAATCATAACTTTAATTTACCACAATGGAATAGTGTATCATAATTTTTGATGATTCAATTTCAAATGGGATTCCGCTGCATTCTCAAATATTATAATACTTATTCTACCTTAAAAGTATTTATTAGTTTTCACTGTAGTTTTATTTTTACTGTATTAGTAACTCTATCATTGATTTTGTATTATTAGTCATTAATTTTCTTTTTCAACGCTACAGTACGTTATTCTTTTCTCTTTTTTTCTTTCTTTTCGTTTCTTTTAACTACTATTTAAAATATGTATTACATAATTTTTATGTATTTAGTGTAATATACTAATATAAGTTTATATTACAGTTGTAACTTTGAGATGTAATGTATGTTGTGTTGTGCAATGGGTCTTTCCAGACCTAGCACTAAATAAAAATCAATCAATCAATCAATCAATCAAACCTTATCTATAAATATAGAGCAAGTCTAGTGAGAAAAGCATAGAAATCAATTGCAACGAAAGTTATAGCTGTAATTAAGATTAATATTATAAGTACTTTACATCACATAAATCTAATAATTTTATTCGTAAGAAATAATATTGATAATCCTATAATTTAATATTTATTTGAATTTACATCAAATAATAATTGAGGAGTGACATTGAATAGAATTTATCATTTTCCTGTGTTACAAGGATTGATTAAGGCCTGGACCTTAGTATATTACACCACTAGTTTTGAAAACGCCGTTTTGCGACGTCAAGAATACGGAGCTTTAGGCCTGGCGTATGCTGGGACGCACGTGTGCACACGCACGCATTCCAGTCAACCACAGCTCTTGTTGAGGACAAGACAAGAGCTGTGATTGGCTGGCTTGCGTGCGTGTGCACACGTGCGTCCCAGCATACGCCAGGCCTTATTTACGGAATATAACGTTCTGAATCAATTGATCAATTGAGTGGGAATTTTGTTTAAAATGCCAAGAACATAATTATATTATTGTTGCAGAGAATGTTACGCTGATAATTAGATGAGCTGACACAATATTCATATTGACTTCTTATCATAATAGGTTTGATGCTATATAGCAAGAAATAAACTGTAGACTGAGACTGTACTGAACTAAACTGTACTGTACTAGTACTGTACTAAACTGTGCTGAGCCTAGAAGTACTAATGCATGTTTTCTGAATCAATTCAGTGAGAATGTTGTTCAGAATGTCGAAAATATGATCGACACGGAATAACTCAATACTTGGTTACAAAACATGATTTATTTGAATCAAAATTGGG
The DNA here is from genome assembly GCA_017141385.1 of Sogatella furcifera. Classification (NCBI taxonomy): domain Eukaryota; kingdom Metazoa; phylum Arthropoda; class Insecta; order Hemiptera; family Delphacidae; genus Sogatella; species Sogatella furcifera. The sequence goes on along the minus strand of CM029547.1, from coordinate 529,328 downwards.
AAAAAATAATTTTTGGACAAGTGTCCAATTTTACACATTTGAGTATTGTTGTGATATCTTAAATTGTTCAATAAAATAATATTCTCATCAAGACTTAACCGAGCACTATTGAAATATTTTTCTAATAATTTCTAAATTTTAAGGTGAGGAAATTATAGGGTTTCCTTAGAACAATTCTACATTTCCATGGAAATTAATTTTTGGGACAGTATGTTCTCAATTTCAGCCACACTTGGTAAATAATCAAGCCACAGTTAGTTAATAACTCAATAATAATAATTAAGCTAGCTAACACAACTCAAATCCACCACTATTTTTGTACTAGTTCAATATATTATACCAGATTAGTTCATTGAAATTTTTTCTTTCATAAAAATATTGAAACAGATCATAGCAGACTGATATCCAGTAGATTTTGACTTCGTTACATAGAAAACAACTCTTTGATAATATAGCGTCGATCTCGATTGATGTTCCAAATAATATCAGTTCTCCACCCCCCCCCCCCTACCAAGGATTGAAAAGACCCAAACAGCAATAAAGCAGTAGATTCACCCCCCCCCCCACACACACACACACACACACACAACTACAAAGAAAATGAAGCTGCTCTCACATGCAACAAACTATTTACACAATTAAGTCTTTTGGGTTGGACGCTCCTTCCGTATGAAATAAGATAGGTGGGGGGGATGAATTTTCTTGACCTCCCTTACCCCCCTCTCACAAATTCTTCTCAACCCATCAATTCCCCCCCCCCCCAACCATAATCTCCTTCAAGTTACCCCTTTCCATTCTCTACCCTTGATCTGAAAGTGCGCACTGTGAGTAATAAAGTGTTGTAGCCGGCCTGGATTTTGTAATACGGTTGTTGTTGATATTATAATTCAGGAGGCTGTGAACCGTTGAGTACCAGTACTAAACACAGTACCAGCACCAGCACTAAATACAGTACAACGGCTGGATATTGGAGAATGCACGCACACGCGCACGCACACGCGCACGCAAAGGAACGCGTGTAAAAGTTGTATTATTAGTTTTGGATATCAAAGCGCGCCTGGCGAGTTTACTTCGTTGGCTGTTGGACGGTCAAAATTCAATGAGTAAGGTCGGATAGGGAGGGCTTCCTTCATTCCATCCCTTATTTTTGGTTTGAAAATACGGGTTTAAGAGTAAACAAATACATTATTATCATTGGCATGTAGCCTAAATTGGGAGTAGTAGATCAGTTTTAGTAGAGAAAACTGTTACGACGTTTCCTTTTTATAAAGTGACCATGTTTGGATTAGATTAGATTAGATTAGATTAGATTTCTTTATTCATTTAGATAGCAACAAAATATTCATGCTCAATTTCTATATTACAAGAGTTATTATTAAATCTAATTATTCTATTATTTTTACAAGTTACACACTAATTTCGACAATTTACACTACAATTTTTACAGGTTATTCTATAATCTATTCAATGAGAGAGGTTACATGTGAATGCAAAAATCATAGAACAATTATCCAAACAATATGCTACTTGCTTGCAATCTTACTTGTTGTGCATTAGAATATCTAAATGAAAAGGCGAAGTTTGGACATAAAAATGTCCATTCTTGGGAAAGAAGAAGTATTTCCTTTCCATTAACACTTGGCCTGTTGGATTGTGATGACCACGTTATCGCTTAACCAAATTATGCTTATAGTTCTGAGTAGTCAATTTATATTTATAGAGTGATTGGTATTCACAAAATACCGTTATTGTATAACATACAAATTTGACACTGTATTGCTATCAAAGATAGAAGGAATGAATTAACCTTGAAATTTGGCGACCTCAAATTTGGGCGGATTCGTCTGCGCCTTATGCGTTCCAACTAGAGTTAATCATTCTAACTAGAGTTAAGCCGCGTATCGACAGTCCGAGGCAAGTGCCACGAATGCCTCGCAGTACAGTCTGGTGACGCAAAAAAAGTATAAACTCATGGCTGAGGCATATGTGTGAATATAATCTGCAATAATTAAAAATAATTATAATTATAGTATAGTATATAGTACTATATACAATTATGATTATAATGAAAATAATTATAATAAAAAATCTGCATTTTTTGTAACCAAAAATGCGAGCACGCGAACAAATTGACTAGCGCCATCAAGCGGGAGACAAAGCAACTAAGCTCTGACAATTGATAATTCTGACTTTGGAGGTTAGTTTGTGCTCAATTAGTAGATAAAAATTCAAGGCAATGCTTATTATTGCCTCTTAGAACCTTCTGCACCCAAATAGAATTCTTAATCACAAAAATGCATAGGAATGGGGTACAATTTTGAGGTTAGTTTGTAGAATTGTTTGTTGTGCGTTGCGAGGCAACAGGCACGGCTCGCTGCGAATTGTGTGCAGCGTTTGCCTCGCTGCTAGCAAACCCGGTATCGACAGTCCGAGGCATGTGTAGCACATGCCTCGGACTGTCGATACGCGGCTTTAGTCAATTAGAGTTATCAGTAAGCTATGCTTGGATGATATTTTTGAAATCGGAAGAGCCGATAGATGCTTTACATCAGCTGTTAGTAGGTTACAACAGAGAGATGTTACCGTTCAACTATTTGTCGTCAGTTCTGAAAAAATTTATACAGAAAAATTTATACGTTACACAGAATCATACATGTAAAGCGATGAAAGCATGAATAAAAGAAACGATAGAAGTATAAATAAAAGAACTGTTGCGAGAAACCCGAAAACTTGACCGTTAAAGGTGGTAATGCGTCGGTAAAATTAGCATTTATTGTTGCAAGAATGGCAATATGCAATATTAGCGGCCATAGATCATTGTATATGCATGAGTGTCATGTATATTGTATGCATTACCAAGGGAGTATAGTAGAAGAAGAAGAAGAAGAAGGAGAAGGAAGGAGGAGAGGAGAAGAAGGAGAGGAGAAGAGGAGGAGGAGGAGGAGGAGGAGGAGAGGAGAGAAGGAAGAAGAGAAAGGAGAAGGAGGGAGGAGAAGAAGGAGGAGGAGAGGAGAGAAGAAGAAGGAGAAGAAGGAGAAGGAGGAGGAGAAGGAGAAGGAAGAGGAGGAGGAGGAAGAAGAAGAAGAAGAAGAAGAAGAAGAAGGAGAAGGGAAGGAGAAGGAGAAGAAGAGGAAGAAGAAGAAGGAAGAAGAAGGAAGAAGAAGAAGAAGGAGGAGGAGGAGAAGAAGACGAAGAAGAAGAGGAGAAGAAGAAGAAGGAGAAGAAGGAGGAGAAGAAGAAGGAGAAGAAGGAGGAGGAAGAAGAAGAAGAAGAAGAAGAAGAAGAGAAGGAGAAGAAGAAGGAGAAGGAGAAGAGAAGGAGGAGGAAGGAGAAGAAGAAGAAGAAGGAGAGGAGGAAGAGAAGAAGAAGAAGGGGAGGAGAGAAGAAGAGAAGGAGAGGAAGAAGAAGAAGAAGAAGAGGAGGAGGAGAGGAGAAGAAGAAGAAGAAGAAGAAGAAGAAGAAGAAGAAGAAGAAGAAGAGTGAAGAAGAAGAAGAAGAAGAAGAAGTAGAAGTAGGGGATGTAGAGAAAAAAAGAAGAAGGATGAAGAAGAAGAAGCAAAGAAGAAGAAGAGGAAGAAGGAGAAATGGGAAAAAAGGAGAAAAAGAAGGAGAAGAAGAGGAAGAAGGAGAAGGAAGTGGAGGAGGAGAGGAAGGAAACAACAACAAGAAGAAAAGAAGAAGAAGAACAAAAAAGTGGAAGCGTTACCAAAGCATGGAAGAAGAAGAAGAAGAAGAAGAAGAAGGAGGAGGAGACGTAGATGAAGGAGGAGAAGAAGAAGATGAAGAAGAAGTAGATGAGACAGGAGAAGAAGAAGAAAGTAGAAAAAGAAGAAGAAAGTAGAAGTAGAAGGAGAGGTAGAAAAAAAAGATATAGATGAAGAAGAAGAAGAAGCAACAGTAGAAGAAGAGGAAGAAGAAGAAATGGAGAAAAAGGAGAAGGAGATGAAGAAGGAGAAGGAAGTGGAGAAGGAGAGGAAGAACAAGAAGAACAAGAACAAGAAAAAGCGGAAGAAGGTGAGAAAGAGGAAGAAGAGAAACAGAAAGAAGAAGAAGAGGAGGAGAAGAAGGAGAAGAAGAAGAAGAAGAAGAAGAAGAAGAAGAAGAAGAAGAAGAAGAAGAGAAGAAGAAGAAGAAAACAACAAGAAGGAAAAGAAGAAGAAGAACGAAAAAAGTGGAAGAAGAAGCATAGTAGTAGAAGAAGAAGAAGAAGAAGAAGAAGAGAAGAAGAAGAAGAAGAAGGAGAAGAAGAAGAAGAAGAAGAAGAAGAAGAAGAGAAGAAGAAGAAGAGAAAGTAGAATTAGAAGGAGAGGTGAAAAAAAGAAAATAGATGATAGAAGAAGAGGAAGCAACAGAAGAAGAAGATAAAGATAAAGAAGAAGAAGAAGAACAGTTTCACTTCTCTTCTCTCAGCGCAAGCTGAGAAGACACCCTGTTACTATGTAAAGGTTATTGTAACGGCGTGTCTTCTCGGATTGCACGAACTGTACTTGGTTGTGGCACTATAACCATTGGACTTTTTGATAGAAGAACTTTTTGCAGTTTGTGTTGTAAGGCAATTCATTCGAACTTCAAATATAGTCTGTCCAAGCAAAGAAGACCCTCTGGCACGATGCGAAAATGACTCCAGCTCGGTCAATATCGGTTCAAAAAATATTGATTTGGTCTCAATTTGTAGATCAAAACGTTTCCCGCATCGACTGCCCGATCAGAACTAAGTCTGATCAGATCACAATTGAGTCTCGAATATTGTAGGAAATATTACCACTAATTACCACTAATTACCACTAATTACCATCGGCTTTTTGTTGCAATAATAACGTGCAACAATTGAACAGCACCACAACTACACACAACTTGTTATAGTCTGTCCAAGCAAAGAAGACCCTCTGGCAAGATGGGAAAATGACTCCAGCTTTGTCAATAATTGTTTAAAAATTATTAATTTGGACTCAAATTGTAGATAAGAATCTTTCCTACAATTTGAGACTAAATTTATAATTTTTGAACCAATATCGACCGAGCTGGAGTCATTTTCCCATCTTACCAGAACAACTTCTTTGCTACGGCAGACTATAATATGACCTCTTGAAAAAATTCACTTTTTTAACAAGTAATTAGTCCCCTTCGGGTGTAACAATGAAAAAATTGTTTGAACGTTTCGAAAGTAGGGTGCGCTGAGTGTTTGTTGATTAGGAGGGGGGAGGGGTTTCTGGGTAAGTGTTGGGGGAAGGGGTAAAGTGCAAGCCTAATTAAAACAGTTTTCTTAAAAGTGAACAAAAGAGTGAGAGGGTGAAAAGAGAATAAAGAGGGAGAGAGAGAGACTACAAAGTGTGCAACTGGCGCGAAAAGGTGCAATTAGTGCGAAATTTGTTTTTTATTTCACGTTTCAATTGAAGTTTGATATGCAAGTACTCTTACATACGGTACTGTTATGTTCTACGCCCCTTTCTGAACTGTATTTTCTTCAATTACTCTTAATATGTTTTCGTGTAATCTTTCACTGTTCTCTCACTATAGGTCAATAAAGGTTCAAATTTATAAATTTGATCTTCAATTTTTCTCTCACGTGTTTTCATATCTCTCCATTTTTCTTTTCATCTTTTTTCCGGTTTTTCTTACAAATATTTCATTACCTGATATAACAATTTTTCTCCATTTTCTCTCGATTTTCCTTTCTACTTAATTCTCTTTTCATTCTCCTTCCTCCTTCCATCTTCGTATTACACAGGTCTCAATCATGTACATTTTCTCATACAATTACTATTATCTTCTCTCTCTATCTCTCACTCTCTCTCTCGTTTCACATCCCCCTTGTCCTCCTCCTTCCATCTTTCTCAAATGCTCTGCTCTCGCCTATTTCCTTTCCCCTGTTTTCCGAACTTCTCAACCTCTTCTCTCTCCTTTGTCCATGCATCCGTTCCTCAAATTTTACTATCCATCAACAAAATCCTCCTTTCACTTGTTAAAGTTGTTATTTCTTCTTCTTCTTCTTCTACTTCTTCTTCTTCTTCTTCTTCTTCTTCTTCTTCTTCTTCTTCTTCTTCTTCTTCTTCTTCTTCTTCTTCTTCTTCTTCTTCTTCTTCTTCTTCTTCTTCTTCTTCTTCTTCTTCTTCTTCTTCTTCTTCTTCTTCTTCTTCTTCTTCTTCTTCTTCTTCTTCTTCTTCTTCTTCTTCTTCTTCTTCTTCTTTTTCTTCTTCTCTTTTTTTCTACTTTTCTTCTAATTTTCTTCTTCTTCTTCTTCTTCTTCTTTTCTTATTCTTCTTGTTCTTCTTTTCTTCCTCTTCTTTTCCTTCTTCTTCTTTCCATCTTCTTCTTCTTCTTCTTCTTCTTCTTCTTCTTCTTCTTCTTCTTCTTTTTCTTCTTTCTTCTTCCTTTCTCCTCCTCCACCTCTTCTTCTTCTTTACCTGCTTCTTCTTTCCTTCTTTCCTTTCTCCTCTCCAACTCCTTCCTCTTCTTCTTCTTCTTCTTCTTTTCCTTTCTCCTCCTCCTCCTCCTCCTCCTCTTCTCTCTTCTTCTTCTTCTTCTTCTTCTTCTTCTTCTTCTTCTTCTTACACATCCTTCCTATTTCTATTTCACTTTTCCCCTTCTCTTTCTCTTCATAAGTACTTCTATTTCAACTACTTCTCCTCCTCCTCCTCTTTCCTCCTCCTCCTCCTCCTCCTCCTTTCTCTCCTCCTCCTCCTCTCTCCTCTCCTCCTCTTCCTCCTCAGTTTCTCCTCCTCCACTACCTTCTCCTCCTCCTCTACCTCCTCCTCCTCTACTCTACCTCTACGTCCTCCTCCTCCACCTTCTCCTCTTCCTCTACTCCTCCTCCTCCTCAAATCCTCCTCCTCCTCTACCTCCTCCTCCTCAAACTTCTCCTCCTCCTCCTCCCTCTCCTCCTCCTCTCCACCTCCTCTCTTTACTCCCGTCCGTCAACTCCTTTGTTTAGTTAATTGCCCGCGCCCCTTCGTGTTGTTTCCACTATTGGTGCACTCACCTTAACACAACCACTTTTTTCGAAAAAACGCTCAAAACATTTTCTTTTTTCAAAAACGCCGCCGCCCCAGCTGCGCTTGACTGCGTTCTGCAGTTGCATCCAAGCATTGCAGCAAAGTAACACGTCATCGTCACTTTTTCAAGTTGGTTTCGTTTGAAAAAATAAAAAAAAGCGAGCTGGCGTTAATTAATTGCTAACTGTTCACTTGTTCTGCTTGTGTGCTAGTCAACATAGAGGCTCTGAAACTTCAACAAAGTTGAAAAAACAACAACAAAACGGTTGGTTTCTGAGATTTGTTGAAATGTGATCACAAACAATACATTAGTTTGAATAATTCTTCTCTTTAAGGGCTACTGTATTGTTTAGAAACTTTAAAAATAATTACAATCAGAGTACCCTTTTAAAAAATATTTTTCATTTCACATGTTACAATTGAAAATGGCAAATCGCCGAAACATGTTGTGTGAAATAAAAAATATTTTTAAAAGGGTACTCTGATTGTAAGTAGTTTGAAGTATTTTTTGGTCACTGTAGTATAGTCTCACCAAGCAAAGAAGACCCTCTGACAAGATGGGAGAATGACTCAAGCTCTGTTAATATTGGTTCAAAAACTATAAATTTGATCTCAAATTGTAGGAAACAATATTGTCTACTATAATTTTCACATTTATGATTCTTGAACAGATATTGATCGAGCTGGAGGCATTTTCCCAACTTGCCAGAGGGTCTTCTTTGCTTGGACAGACTATACAAACTAGTTTTTAGGAGATTTGATGGAGAAAATCACTATGTAAGAATCTGAGTGCACTCTGCAACTACTTGAGAATATTGCTCAAATTTATCAATTTTTATAGATGCCACTCCAATGCAAAATGGCACTATAATGAATAACTTTAGTTTTGACAAAGCAAGTATATCATTTAAGACCTTGCAGTTATTTTGATACTGTAAAAAAAAATATTGAAATCAAAAAGCAATATCTAATAGAATATATTTTAACCAATCCTATATTACCCATGTAACCATTTTTTGAGACTAAAAAGAACCCTCTAATGGTTTGAACTCAAATCATGTGAAGGTCCAAAACAATTGAAATCATCATCTTCCAAAATCTGCTCTCAGTAAATCTCAGTGTAGTAAACTCTCTCATATAGTCTGTCCAAGCAAAGAAGACATTCTGGCAAAATGGGAAAATGACTCAAGCTCTGTTAATATCGGTTCAAAAACTATAAATTTGCTCTCAAATTGTAGGAAACATTCTGATCTACAAAATGAGATCATATTTATAATCTTCGAACCAATATTGACCGAGATGAAGTCGTTTCTCATTTTGCCAGAATGTCTTCTTGGCTTGGACAACGGATATACCACGAAAAATTATCAATATGGAACAAGACACACTAATATTGTCAATTCTACCGTTTAGTTCTGGTCAGGACCAAGGTTCCCTGTAATTAACAGTATAATTGACAATTTCAGTGTATTTGATTTAAAATTTTGATGTGAAACTTTGGTGCTCTAAATTCTTTTAAAATTCAATAATTTCCGATCGTGGATTAGTGCTTCGAGTGTTATTTTTGTGTTTGGTTCTATGAAATTTCAAGAAATTCACCAAAATTCCAATAACTTTGTTCAATATTAACTACCACAATAATTTCCCAACATGGGAAATTGTGGTTATGTCGGCTGTGGAACTTCTTCGGAACTCCCCACAAAATGAGCCATACGAAATAATAATAATAGGGCTGTTGCGCCATTGACAAATGTTCCAATAATTTCCAATTACACAATTCAATTTCCAATCTTTACTTGCTAGCTTGATGAATGATGAATAATAAATAGATTATGCTCTCGTTGTGATTCATTGTCCTTTGGTCATCAACATTGATGAAGATTCAATATAGGCTACACCGAAAGCGAGAACCAAGATTTATAGTCTTTTCAGACAACATAGACAACACTACACAATACTACAGGATGACATCCCCCAACAATGACAAGCTGCTTCAAAATTCACTCACTCAGTAGCGTATCTCAAGAATAGATGCCGTACAACACACTCTGGACACGAAACAGGTGAAGTGCTGTACAGTAGAAGATACAGGCACTTCACCTGTTAACACATCACATTGTTAACCATGAATGATGTGCGCAATCACAGAATCACATACACGTCACAGGAATCACATGATTGCCTATAGGAACATCCTTTAGGTATTTATCAGGGAACTTGGGACTGACTGGGTTGTTGTTCTGTGCTAATCTAAAATGACAGGACGTACGGACGGACAGACGGACGGACGGATGGACGAGGACGGACAGCAGTTTGCAAGAGCACCTGATGATGTTCATGCATATTTATGAGGTGGAGAAGAATAGGGGGAGGGAGAGAGGGGGGTTTAGAAGAGGAGAGGGGAGTGTGGGGAAGGAATATGTGGTTGAGGATAGGAATATCATAAGAGAAATATTTGATAATTTATTTAAACATCTTATGTTACCAGGTCAGACAAGACCTATGACGAACACTAGTGAATGACAAACAAAGAAAAGATAATAATTGTTGATTACATGGAAATACTATAAAAATTACAAATGATATTTATAATATTTTAGGTACAGTAAACGCATATTTTACCGTGTCACACAATCAACTTCTTTTATTTCACTTCAACTCCTATTTGTGATTTTCGAAGTTTTAGAGATTCCCCTAAGCGTTTATTACGTCATTTGATGAAGCTTAATTCTGTCCCTATTCATATTCTGTCCAAACAAATAAGTTCCTCGACACCCATTGGGTGGGTAAAAGGGGACTAGACTAAGGTTCTCAAGCAAAAAAGACATTCTGACAAGATGGGAAAATAACTCCAGCTCGGTAAATATTGATTCAACAATTATAGTGTTGGTCTCAAATTGTAGAGAAAAAGTATCAATTCAATTATAACAATTTCAGACCAAATTTATATATTTTGGACCAATATTTACCGAGCTGGAGTCATTTTCCCATCTTGCCAGAATGTCTTCTTTGCTTGAACAGACTATGATATCTATTTCACTAGTTTCAACAACGCTTATAGACCCCTCAAGCATGAACCACTGGCGGCTCGTGCCCATGAAACAGGTGAAGTGCCCGTATCTTTTACTGTACAGCACCACCTGGTTCGTGGGAACGAGCCGCCAGTGGTATGAACACTCACAAAGCTCTCAGAAATAATCTTGATGGAGAACTATTTGTTTCAGCAGTTTGTTTAAAAGTGAATCTGTTGAAAGATGTGTTACAGAGCAGATTTAAGACATTGTTTATCTTGAATAAAACATGCACGAACCTTTCTGTTGTAAGCTAGCTGTCTATAGCTGAGGCCAAAACGTTGGCGGTTTCGTCTGTATCTAGTACGTGATGTAACCTACCAACAGCTGATATGAAGCATCTATTGTCTCTTTTGATTTGGAAAACATCAACCAGGCATAGCTAAATGACAACTCTAATTGAAGATCGCAAAGGTCGCAGACTAAATGTCGCAAAGGAGCTGACTAAAAATTATAATACTGTGATATTAAATGCCTTATATTTACTGCCATAATAGTTGAATAGAGTTGAAAATGGGAATTTTAAATTGAGACTCATCTAACAAAACTACTTATAGCCGGTACCCTTTTCAATTATTTTTATTCAAACAAAACGTGTTTCGACTATTAATAGTCATTTTCAAATGCAAACATGTTACGCATGAATAAAAATAATTTGAAAGGTTACTGTGATAACATTTAAAATAAAAAAAATAATAAAGTAGCCCTAAGATGAAGGAAACTACTTATAGCAATATTCATAATATGAATATTAAAGATAATATTTAATATGAATATTTAATATAATAATTCCGATGTTCGTTCTACACTAAGGGTGATGCCCACATGGGCTCTTGGGCCCATTTTTTTGTAATTTATTACAAAAGTTTATAAAAATGTATTACAAAAGAAATAAATAAGTAATTTATCTTCCATTCATGTATGACAGGATCTAATCAAGTTTCCAAGTTTCCGCCATTTTGTACGCTTCTCCCATCTCGCCTCTCATTGGTTGTCACGTCATTCGGAGGCCATTTTGTGGGAGGAGCTATTTGAACCAATGGCATTCAAGTCTACTACGTCACTGGGGAACGTTGATGGTGAGGTGGGATGCATGGTTCTAACTTGAAAATAAATATTTATGACTGAAAAAAAGTTTGTTTTCAACAATTTTCAAGTCTTGTTAATGATTATTATCATAGTGTTGAAAAATTTGTAAGATTTTTTTAGGTACTCACCACTCTATCCAAATTTCATATCTTAGCAAGGAATAAAGCTCACCTGAAACAGAAATAGAATATAATTAGTTCATTTTGTTTTAATACAATTATTTCAAGGATTTTTACTTGAGATGATCAAATTCATCCATAATTCCAATTGATGAATAAAGGATAAAGAAGAAGAAAAATAAGAAGAAGAAGAAGAAGAAGAAGAAGAAGAAGTACAAGAAAAATGGAAGGAGAAGAAGAAGAAGATATTATAGACTCAGAATTCAATTCATTATTCATTCATGAGTTTGAACAACGAAATTGGCCACAAATTTTTAGTTATCTAAAGTTTGGTATTGTTGTTTATATGTAATTTTATGTGTGTTAGGCCGGTACTTAGATGGTAATATTTACATTTCATATGAAATGAGATTAAGAATAAGAATATTCATTTCGCCAAATTCACATAGTTACAAAATATGAATGATACATACAAAATTCATGCTAAAAATGTTAATTATAATCGATCTAAATGATTGAAAGAATCATTCTGTATTCAAATTCAAATTTATTTATTCTTTGAACACTTTACATCGATTATCTTTACAAAGACAATATTGAGTATATTCAATTCATTTGTGATATAAATTCATAATAAAATTGATTTTCACACTTTCATAAACTGTTGAAGTATTGTAACTGACAATACACGAAATATTACTGTACTCATAATATATCAGAGTGGTTCCATAGGAAATGTTATAAAGCGAGGTAATTCAAAAAATAATTTAATACAATAATATTCCTTGAACAATACTGTTGAACACACTCGAATAATCCTTCAACACAAAACATAATTCCCAAAACTAGAAACTCAAACCAAAATTCCTCACAGAAACTCTATCCTGACACTATTCCAGGCACAAATCAAGTTTCATTCAATCTGTCCAAGCAAAGAAGAAACTCTGGCAAGATGGGAGAATGACTACAGTTCGGTCAATATTGGTTCAAAAATTATTAATTTGGTCTCAAATTTTAGAACAAAATGTTTCCCTGAATTTGAGATCAAATTTATACTTTTTGAACTAATATTGACCAAACTGGAGTCATTTCCCCATCTTGCCAGAATGTCTACTCTGTTTGTACAGATTATACAATAGCTGGATTAGAATTATCATCAGCAATCCAACTATGGTTAAATGCATAATAATGAAATTGAAATCCGGCTACTCATATAATATAATGGGCACTAATGCAAAACGGCGATATTTGACTACTCTAGGCCACTATTTATGGAAAATGAGCTAGTCCTGCTTTTCATAATGCAAATAATGTGAATAGTGAGTGAATGCATTATTCGTGTTGTCGGTATGTTATGGGCCATGCTATTGTGACAAGAGAGAGAGAGTGAGAGAGAGAGAGAGAGAGAGAATGAGAGAGAGAGAGAGCGAGTGAGAGAGAGATAGAGAGTGTGTGTGTGTGTGAGTGATCGATAGAGAGAGAGAGTGTGGGGGGAGGGAGAGAGAGTGAGAGAGAGAGAGAGAGTGAGTGAGTGAGAGACAACTAGAGGGAGTAAGAGGAAAAGGGAGATTGGAGATTAGATTTCATTATTCAAAATATGAAGCATTTTGCAAATTAAGCATTAAGCAAATTATGAAGCATAAAAATTAAATATTTATACTTAGTTTCTAAGTATTGCAAAAGTTATTAACAAATCTAATTAATCTATCATTTCCGCAAGTTACACTACAAGGGTATTTCACACAAAATTTTTACAGATAACTCTATTATTCTATAATTTATTCAACATATAAATGCCAAAATTATGGAATGATTATCCAAATAATAGCCTATGCTACTCACTTGCAATCTTATGACTTGTGTGTTAGAATATCTAAATGAAAAGGTGAATTTGGACATGGAAATGTCCATTCTTTGGAGAGGATATGTATATAAGAGATAAATATGATATGTATATATGTGTTAATTGAGAGTATAGTCTGACCAAGCAAAGAAGAGCCTCTTGCATGATGGGAAAATCACTCCAGCTTGGTCAATATTGATTTCAAAATTATCAATTTGATCTCAAATTGTATGGAACGATTTGATCTACTATTAAGACCACATTTATTATTCTTCAACGAATATTGACCAAGATAGAGTCATTTTTCCATCTTGCCAGAGGCTCTTCTTTGCTTGGTCGGACTATAACACTTGGCGAGTAAGAGGATAGAGGGAGAGAGATAGAAATTGTCAGAGAGATTGAGTGAGAGAACGAGAGATAGAAAGCAGAAAGATGAAGCATGGTAAATAGAGAGGGTCAATATCAATTTACTACATATACTGGCATACAGACATCTCTTAATATCTTAATGCCCGTCTGATCAGCGGAAATTTGACATATTAATTGAATTATATTGATCCGTAAATTGCAATTTCAGCCATCAATCAGGGTTGTCTCATTGCCGTTATAACAACAACACGTTTCTCTACTCTTCTTGTGAGTGCTCTGCTACATTTGATAAGCTATGAATCATAATAACAGCTGATCTGATTTTGATTGATTGTCTCTTAAATAAGAGCAGTTACACTGATGTCAGTTAAATATCTGATACTGGTACTGATAACTACACTGTATGCAACGGTTGTATTAGGCCTTTATAGCATTCGTGAGATATTTAGAGCACTCGCTTCGCTCGTGGCTCTAACTTACATCTCACCTCATGCTATAAAGGCTATTATACAACCGTTGCATAAACTACTAATTAAATACGATAATGTTAGTTGAATACTGTATTGAACTGGCAGTTGGTTAAAAAATATCAAGTTGCATGAAAATTGATAAGCTCAATTAACTATACATTAGACATTAGAGGAATTATTAAAGACATTATGGATTTCGTAGAATAAACTGGTACACACTAAGATTTTTAATTTTTTAAAATTTTTATAATTTTATTGAAACAAACAAATGCCTAATTGGGGAGGAATGCTGGGATAGAAAATATAAAGATGATAATAAGATGAGGTATGGTAGAGATGAAGGAGGTTCATCTATAATTATTAACGAAATTCATAAGATAGGAACAAGATAATGAAGAAATAGAGAGGAAAAACAATAATGATTATTATTGATAAATAGACAACACAATAGGAAGAATATTTTTGTCATCTATTTGAATAGTAAAAAAATTCTTATGGCTTTTAAAGGTTGGGTGACCCTGTAGTTCCACCTCGCCAATGTGTACCTAGCCAAATACTACTTGAAGAGTACCACTTAAGGTGGTACCAAAAAGTCAGGCGGCTCCATAAGTCTCTTGTACGTGATGTAACCCACCAACATTTTATGTAGGTTAACTTTTAATTTCAGGCATAACTGAATGACAACTCTAATTGAAAACATCAGCTGTTGGAGCGCACAAAGAGTGATCGGAACTTTTTATCGTAACCGGACATCTAATTGGGACTTAAGTGATCGATTTTACAAATTTTTGAAATGAAGATTTTTCTCCACAATTCCTATATATTCTAGCAGACGAATCTAGTCAAATGTTGGGTAGTGTGTAAGTAAAACAAGATGAGCAATCACACTAAAACACGTAAACAGGTGGGAACCAGTTACATATTATTTCTCCCTCACCCCCCCCCCTCAACTAACAAGCAAGCCAAATACGGTGAGATCAGCTCAATGCTGCCGGGAGTGGGAGGGAGGTCAGCTGGGTGTAGTCTGTACAAGCAAAGAAGACCCTCTGGCAAGATGAAAAAAGACTCCATGTTGGTCAATATTCGTTCAAAAATTATTGATTTGGTCTCAAATTGTAGGAAACATTCTTATCTACAATTTGAGATTATATTGATAATTTTTGAACCAATATTGACCGATCTGGAGTCATCTTCCCATCTTGCCAGAGGGTCTTCTTTGCTTGGACAGATTGTAATTGGTTATATTCATTATTTAAAGTTACAATTGCGACCTGATAGCAAGTATTTTAAGCAAAAGTGATAATGAATGAGTGAATGATGATTTTTAGTAGAGGGAAGGCTGTCTTAGTAGGAAGGTGATGCATCTTTTTGCTATGATGAGCATTAAGTGTAGGTATGAGTCATAGCTCTTGGGTTTCGCACATAGAAGTCTGTCCAAACAAATAAGACACTCTGGCAAAACGGAAAAATGACTGTAGCTCATTTATTAGTTGAAATATTAGTTAAATTATTAGTCAATATTAGTTGAAAAATTATATATTTCGTTTCAAATTGTAGATAGATATGTTTCCTACAAATTGAGACCAAATTTATAACTTTCGAACCAACATTACGTAGGAAACATTCTCATCTACAATTTGAGATCATATTGATAACTTTCGAACCAATATTGACCCAGCTGTGGTCATTTTCCCATCTTGCCATAATGTCTTCTTTGCTTGGACAGAATATATTAGGTCACAATATATCATAATACATATATCACAATACTAAGGGAAGCGTTTCCATTGATTCTGATTATTGACTGATTCTGTATATTGATTTGTATATTGTATATTGACTGATTATTGATTCTGTATATAGTACAAATATTGAGTAATAAAGGCTAGTAACTACTGTACAGAATATAGTTGCGGTCGGTATCCTTATAATGAGAATAAAAAATTAATAATGTTATAGTAATGAAGTGTAGTATACATTAGGACTATTCATAGAGCCTTAGTGTACAGTAGATCAGTACCAATTTATTTGAACTATTTATTTATAATTGAACAAATTCGATAGTATGTTTGCAACACGTGTATCGTGTATGTAATAATCATGTAAGTAAGTGCTCTATAGTCCATTCACGATGGCTTGAGACAAGATAAACAAAAGCTCTGCATGTTTATTATAATAAACTATTATAATAAAAGTTTTTGTGACAATGCTTTGGTTACAGTCCCGACAACAAAATTCGGGATTTTGGCATTGCTGTGACTTGCTTATGTCGTGGCTAAAACGAAGCCACCCCGATCGCGCACACACACATGCAGAGCTTTTGTTTATCTCGTCTCAAGCCAATGGACTATGGTTATTATATTTTCCAAGTTTAAATCAAAAAAGTTGTCACTAACTTACTTACCATTATTAAAAATTATCTGTTAATTTGACTCATCTGACTTGAATTTTGTGAAGTTGTGAAATTGGAAATCAAGAAGTGATTCTTTCATCTTTTAATAATCCTAGAAAGCATATAGCTCACGGGCGGCTCGTTCCCACGAAACAAGTGAAGTGCTGTACAGTAAAAGATACGGGCACTTCACCTGTTATGTGGGCACGAGCCACCAGTGATATAGCTATACAGCATCAGCTTTGAGAACAAGCATATAGCATAAGCTTTGAGAATGATTGATAGAAGATAGAGTTGAGATAAGATATGACGATGTGACAGAGAAGGAAAATGTATTTAGATAAAAGTAATAGAAAGAGAAACACTGAGATAGAGTGATTGAGAAAATAGTTTTGGTTCGCGAGAAGAGGACACGTCAATTGTGATGTTTCTCCTACCTCCTTCCCCCCCTTCTTAAGTAGAAGGGGGGGGGGGAACGATGATCCTACTCCTACAAAGAGGTCATCAATTCCAAACGACCTTGAAGTTCACGGATGAGGTCCCCGCTGGGGCAATCCCCCCCCCTCGCATCTTTCCAAGAACTCTTCCAACCACAACAAATCTTATGGGGGGAAATCCCTCCAAAACGCACTAGGCTTCTATTATATATAATACGCTTGTATTATACGCTTCTATATGGAACAAACTCCACGTCAGTGAAAAAATAAATAAAATGCGCGTCAGAAAATTCGCTCCGGCAGCTGACGGTCGGAAAGAGTGCATTTCAAATGCAATTCTATGATAGCTCAAATCATATGACTTATAATGAGCTATTCAGGGTATGAATTTAAAAGTGCCGTTTTCGAAAAACCCATGAAAACACCATTTTTGACATATTATTCACCATTTTCTCCGCCATTTTTGATTGGATTTTTTTCGTTGATGGCTTAAATTGTAGGGCATAATTAGGGTATTATACACACCAATTTTCAAAACGATCAAGTTATCGGTCGATTTGTAGTGATTTTTCAAAACTTTCATCCCCTAATTTCACCCCCTACCCTTGGACCAATTTGGCTGGTTAACGAACTTGACCGAGATATTAGCACTAATGATTTTTGTGCAAAATTCGGTCGCTCTCCGACAAGCCCTTCGGGAGTTATCGTGTTCACAAGAATCTGTACATATATAAATATATATAGAGAGATATATGAATTTGAACGGACATCAAATTCGTGTTCTAGTGGCTCGGAAACGTGTAAAAAATATATCACATCATAAATTTTCGATTGTTAGGGTAAGACCAATAGTGCATTTTTCGAATGAAATGCACTAATATAGAATAAAAGTCAGAATAGAATATACAGTGATTCAACTGTACAAAATTGTGATAAATTGATCTACAGCGACTGTCTACTCACAGTACGGCCATTGAGTGCGAAATATAAGGGTGGTTTCGTCTGCTCCTTGAGCTCCAACAGCTGATAATGTCAATTACAATGACACCCGGCTGTTGATTATAAGTTTCGATTATAAGATTATAAGCTGTTGATTATAAATAATAAGCTATTGATTATACAGTTGTCGATTAGAGTTGTCATTAAACTATGCTTAGATTGACTGGCGGCTCGCACCCACGAAACAGGTGAAGTACACGTATCTTTTACTGTACAGCACTTCATCTTTTTCGTGGTTACGAGCCGCCAGTGCTTAGATGTTGTTTTTTGAATAAAAATGGCAAATAGATGCTTTACATCAGCTGTTAGTAGGTTATATCACGTACAAGAGTCAGACGAAAACTCCCAACTTTTATGCGTCAGCTAAACAGACAGCATAGGCCTACATTACATTACATAATTGCTATATTTTACTATTACTATTACTATTTACTATTGCTATATTTTACTACAATATTACTATTACATATGTAATTGCTATTGTGTACCAATATATTATATTGGTACAGTACACTACAGTAGTTTAAAGTACAGTACATTTAGTACCCTAAATTATTTACTCATTTAGTACATTCAGTACAAAAAACAGTATAAAGTCCTCAGACCAATACATTTTATGGTACACAATAGTTTTGAACTGTTAATTCAAAACTTTAATACATTTAGTTCAGTGTACTATATACTGCAATATAAAACGAGCATAGAATATCTGTTGTTTATTATATCTATATGTTTATTACGGGGTCTAGTATCTTTAGGCACGGATAAAATACTTACATTATAGTTTTATTATTTCTATAACACACTTTATTATCTACAGTTATATATTGAGGGCTCTAGTGTATATTCAATATTTGTATAATACCGTTGTGTATTCTATCTATATATCATTTCAGCGATCCGTATTGCATGATATATCTATGTCTACATGTAATCTATATCTAACCTCTTAGTAATCTATATCCAACCTCTATATCTATAATGTTCTAGTGAGCTATATACGAGCGCGGGCGTAAAAATCGATCGCTATAAACAACCGGTATTATTAATTAACAAGCGCCTGAGGCCACTATTAAAAAAACACCCCTCGTAAAACCACCGCCTGACAACAACAGGCTAGTAATTAATTAAGACCTGCTGCTAATGATGATTGGATAAATGACAGAGTGAATACATATTTTTATTTCACAAATATTAAATTGTTAATATAGGGCTATCACTGATTCTATTTTAATGATTTGGAAGTACATGGATTGATAGAGTTTTAGATAAGGGTATATATACGTTTTCAATGAATTTAAATATATTTATTTCATATTTAAATTCATGAAACGATAACAGAGCTGAATAATTAACGAATAGAGGTTAAGGATAATTTAGAATAATATAATATAGGTTTGTATCATAGGTTAATATATCATACAAAATATTTCAAATAGTAGAAGTTTAGGAACGTGAAAAGAGCTCAAATGGAGTCGTGTGTTGAAATAGAAATAATCTTATTTCATGACAACTCTACAAAATTACCAAATTTTTATTATTCTTAATGAAAATGAATACAATCGGTTTGTTTATTGGTTTCATAGATAAAATAAATTATTGGAAAATGTTTCAATTGACTTTATAAATAATGGAAATTGATTTAATTATTATTATTTATTCTTACAATTGCGACTTGATAGCAAGTATTTAAAGCAAAGGTGATTATGAGTGAGTGGATGATGATGATGATGATGATGATGATTACATGGTGAATGAAAGATGATGAAAGTTTACAATACAATTTTCACTAAAATTAACAACATCCATGCTTTGATAGTACGAAATTGACAATCACATCCTGAATTGATAAAAATGATGCAAAGTTAAATTCCAACTGAACTGATTCTAACAATCCACGTGTTTTAGAAAACGATGATCCAAACCAGATTCATCGACAATACCTTTATTTTAAGACACTGACGGCTCGTGAACACTAAATAGGTGAAGTGCTATACAGTAAAAGTTACTAGCACTTCACCTGTTTCGTGGGTACGAGCCGCCAGTGTTTTAAGACACTTTCAATTATTCAAATTATTTATTGTTATTTCAAAACAACGCTATTAATTAAAGCACTCTCTTTAATTTCAAAAAATACATTAATAGTATTCAAGGTAAGTGTAAACAAAGGTTGTCAGATCCACAAAGTAAAGGTTATATGAAATATGTGGTTATTTTCAAACTTATATGATTGAATTTTCAAGGAAATTGTTTTCAGTTCTTATATTATAAGAGATACAATCTGTGTGTATATTTTGTAATGGCCAACATGTTACTATGCAATGTATTTATTGATTCTGTTTTTTTGTGAAATAAATTGTGAATACCATACTCAAGTTCCAATGCTCAGAGTATCATCACCAGTTGAAAACTGAGGCTTCAAAAATACTGAAACTTGAAGCATTGTAATATAACCTGGGTATGATATTTGAATAAACTTTGTGGATCAGATTCGTTTTCACTTCTCTAAATTATGGATAAGTTACACAACATCTCTGATAAAAATGTAAATTTATTAGTATTTTATATATATTCGAATTTTTAATTTATTATATTTTATGATTATTCGAATCCAATTATTCACACCCTCACAATAACAAGATTGGAATTAGTTTAGAACAGTATCCTCAAGTCCTAGATTTTTTCTTTCATCATTCATCTATGCTAATAGCCCGAAATGAGACTCTCTTCTGTTAAAGTCTGTCCAAGCAAATAAGACCCTCTGGCAAGTTGGAAAAATAACTCCTGCTCGGTCAATATTGGTTCAAAAATTGAAAATTTTATCTAAAATTGTTGGAAATATTTTGATCTACAATTTGAGACCAGATTTATAATATTTAAACCAATATTGACTGGGCTGGAGTCGTTTTCTCGTCTTGCCTGAATGTCTTCTCTGATGGACCGACTATAATTATCAACACTAGTTATTATTTTGTATGATTGCTTGTTAGATGAGAATGAATGCGCCAGCTTTGACTTCACGACAGCCTTTTATTTCTCTTCATTATTAATTTCAATGAACATGTGTTCCAACATGCTGAGACTAACAGACTAGAAAAAGAACTTCCTTGAAAGTCTTTGAGATTTGGGCGCAGGCCAATAATCTAGAACTAACACACGCCGAAAGATCTAAATTTGATGTAACTAATGCCAAAGAGATGAAGGACCGTGAAGAAGAGAAGAAGAAGAAGAAGAAGAAGAAGAAGAAGAAGAAGAAGAAGAAGAAGAAGAAGAAGAAGGAAGAAGAAGAAGAAGAAGAAGAAGAAGAAGAAGAAGAAGAAGAAGAAGAAGAAGAAGAAGAAGAAGAAGAAGAAGAAGAAGAAGAAGAAGAAGAAGAAGAACAGAGATAGGAAATAGAAAATGAGCTTGCAGTTAATTAGAAACATCCACAAGGCAACAGTCGTCTTAAATAATATTCTCGTGTCTAACATGTTTAGAAAGGCTAAAATTATTTCAAAAAATATGTTCTCAACTGTGTTTTGGAATCAGGAAATAACATGATTCGTATAATTGAGAAATAATTGAACGAACATTTGATATAGCCCATACTGTATAATTTGGAAAAGCTTTTAAATCAACTCTTTTGATAGTTTTTAAATAAGATAAATGAGAGAATTATGATTTGAATTTAATATAAAATTTGTGTGTTTATTATAGAAACATTCACATTCATGTCAAATTTTCATTACATACAGCATAAAACTATTGAAGTCTAGAACCGGCCTAAGTTACACAATTAAAGTAGAACTGAGTCTGAATTCTATAAATAAATTCTTCAAATACTAACTTGATAGAATCTTACCAACCTCAATACATAAATGAATATTATATTAGCACAGGATCGTCAATGGTAAATCAGCGTGATTTTTTGTGTATGATACACCATCCATCTTTTTTGCTAGCAGCCATTTTCTAAGACAGAGCTCACAAAACACTGTCAACCAATAAGAAAAGAGCAGGCGGGGCATGAAGGCGTGTCCAAGTCAAATCTGAAACATCACCCGTCAACTGATACCATCTACTGGTTGAATTTGGAAACGTTTCTAACCGAGGTTTTCGGCCATTTCGATCGTAGGCGGAGCTCGGAGGCGTGTCCAATGGAAGTCGAAGCAAGTCACCCTATTGCTACTGCCATCTGTTGGCTGAATTCGGAACTACAGAATTTCGAATGTTGCCGTATTCAAGAAAGTTGGGTAGAGCAGTGAAAATGGCTGAAATCTTCAATTTGCTTGTTATTGAGTTTCCAAATTTTGTTAAAACATCTTTATTTCCAGTAAAATGAAATATTTATGATGATAACCAACATATTCTTGTGAAAAATTTATTATTCCCATCCTCCAGTGTTTTCAAGCAAGCTTATTTTATAAATTAATCAATAATTAAAAATTCAATATTCTATTGATAAAGTACGGTACAATGTGACAGTTTTGCTCAATTTAGCTATTTTTTTCAGTTAATTTCTAAAGGCTTTTGCTTATCACGTATACAATACATAAAAATACGAAACAATGCGTTGGGATACATTAAAATAAGCAAGTCCCTATACTGTAATCCTTTTTGCCACACCACATGCAACATTGGGATTGCTTATGAGAAACATGTGAACATGCAAGGCAGCTTAAATCATGTTTGGCTTTGAATATATTATAATATGTTGGATTACATTCATCTGGTAATGGGGGTGGAGGCGCCTGCCAAAATCTCGCACAGGGCGCAAAAAAACCACGCGAGGACCCTGCAACTAGGCATAGCTAAATTACAACTGTACTTGACAAAATCAGCTGTTGGAGCGAACAAGGATCAGACGAAATACAAATAATTATTGTCCTTTTTAGCTGACGCAAAAACTTTAGCCAGCTTCGTCTGCTCCTTGCACGCTCCAACAGCTGATGTTGTCAACTGGAGTTTATACGAGTAGCTAGCTAGGCCTAGATGATGGTTTTGAAATCAAAATAGACGATAGATGTTTCACATCAGCTGTTGATGGGTTACATCACTTATACAAGAGACAGACGAAACCGCCCAACTTTATGGCATCAGCTATATATAACACTCTACAGCAATTTGGACACGAAAGGAAATAGCTCCTCCTTAAGAGAGAAAGAGAGAGAGAGAGAGTGAGACAGAGCGAGTTAGAGGAGGGAGAATATTCACATCTCTAGAGAAAGAAGAGACTGAGACAGAGGATCTAGAAGAAAGAGACCAATGGAATAAATCAATCGCAGCCTGCGGACCATAGCAATTATCGAACATAAATTTCATATACCAGAGTGTGCCATGAAGAGAAATATGATGATGAAGAAGAAGAAGAAGAAGAAGGAGGAGGAGGAGTTGAAGTAGGAGGAGAAGTAGGAGGAGAAGAAGAAAGAGAAGGAGAAGAAGAAGAAGAAGAAGAAGAGGAAAAAGAAAAAAAGAAGAAAAAGAAGAAGAAGGAGGAGGAGAAGGAGAAGAAGCGGAATATGAAGATGAAGGAGGAGGAGAAGAAGAAAGAGAAGGGAGACTGAGGAGAAGAAGAAGAAGAAGAAGAAGAAAAAGAAGAAGAAGAGGGCTGGAACTGACCTGCGGGCAATACAGTGAGACATGGCATAGAGTGGTTCAAGACAATGCTTTATTAGTGGAAGTTTACAGACAACTTTGAAATTACTGTACATCAACCTGGCGTAATTTGAAGGCGGTAATAATTCCAAATGTAGTTGATTTGTTTGTGACGTGGTTGTTCTAGAATATAACAAGAAAAAGACCAGAGTAAGGCAGAGGATAGAAAAGGGAAAAAATCACGGAGCAGAGGACGGAGAAGGAGAAGGAGAAGGAGGTGAAGTGCCCGTATCTTTTACTGTACAGCACTTCACTTGTTTCGTAGGCACGAGCCGCCAGTGGAAGAAGATTCTGCTTGAAACTATTTAAATATAGAAGAGAACGAAGGATTTTCCTAATTTGATTCAATGAATACAGGGTGTTTCAGGAGGAATGTGCAATACTTCTCAGGCTGATTAGTTACACTAAGTAGACAAAAACGTTACATGGTACCAACCCCCAAAAACGCTTTGTTACCGAGATAACAATGGCGGAATATTGAGATTTTTCAAAATATATTAATTTTTCCAATTTATTAGAGGCTCTAGTGAGGTTCTAAAATAATCCATTCCTATGTAAAATTAGCTGAGGAATTCAATGAAACCAGTTCCAAGTTTGTAACTCCAACGGTTATTGAGATGATGGGAAAAACATGCTAAAAAAACGCCATTCTTCATCAATTAGGGTTATAACTGCATAAGGAATAATAACTTTGTACTTTTTATTACTGGAAGTTGAAGAGATATTAATATTTGATATTTTATTTAAACATCTTACGTTGCCAGGTCTGGTAAGACCTATGGCAAACACACAAATAAGAAACAAACAAAAGAATATTGCTTATCACATTGAAAGTTAACAAATTAAAAGAAAAATTAAGTATATATTTAAGATACAAATATTTAAATTATAATGAACAGAGTAAAGAACTGATATGCAAAGCCTGATACATATTACATATACAGTTGAAAATAAATTATGCATAACGAAGAAATAGATAAGTGTTGAAGAAGAAGAAGAAGAAAGAAAAAAGGAAAAGACAGAAGGAAGAAAAATGGAATAATCCTCAATATAGAGATGATGAAGAGAGTCGGATTTATAGAAAAAGTTAAATGACGGCGATGCTGTAAATCTTACCCAAATCTCACAAATTATGACCATTAATATATAATTATATTATATATATTAATTATATTATATATAATTCATATTATATATTATAATTGAAAAATCGGTACTCAACACAAATTTACCACCTGTGCTATGTTTTGTCTATTTTTACTATACTTAAAATTCTCTGATATTTTACTTTGTGTAGAAAAACGCATGCATAAAAGGGCTCCAAGCCAAAATAGAGGGGTTATAAAATTTTTAGCTCAAGCAAATAGTACAGTAAAAACCGTTCCATGAGTAAGTTACAGATGTTTGAAAGTCGTTTGCACACACGTGCGCCAAGTTTGAATCAAGCGTGAAATTTATGCCCGATCACGTGATTTGTGGGTGTGACACGTTCACACTGCGTCACTCCACTGTCGCCCGTGAACCAATCATGCACAAATTCGTCACGTCAAATTAAACATGCAAAGTTGTTAGGATTGTGTGTTGGCATAGGTCACGGCTGTTGGGGTTGTACGTACGCCTCATGTGTGATTTAAAAGTTTCGGAAAAAATCTAAAACTGTTGGTCTGGAGAAGTTAAGAAGATTTTTGAAAAAAGTTGAATTCTGATGAAGTTGAGTAGAACTGGAGACTGTATGCGCATGATTTAAGATTCGAAATATTATTGTAGAAGAAGAAGGAGGAGAAGGAGAAGAAGAAGAAGAAGAAGAAGGAGAAGAAGGAGAAGAAGAAGAAGAAGAAGAAGAAGAAGAAGAAGAAGAAGAAGAAGAAGAAGAAGAAGAAGAAGAAGAAAGAAGAAGAAGAAGAAGAAGAAGAAGAAGAAGAGAAGAAGAAGAAGAAGAAGAAGAAGAAGAAGAAGAAGAAGAAGAAGAAGAAGAAGAAGAAGAAGAAGAAGAAGAAGAAGAAGAAGAAGAAGAAGAAGAAGAAGAAGAAGAAGAAGAAGAAGAAGAAGAAGAAGAAGAAGAAGAAGAAGAAGAAGAAGAAGAAGAAGAAGAAGAAGAAGAAGAAGAAGAGAAGAAGAAGGAAGAAGAAGAAGAAGAAGGAAGAAGAAGAAGAAGAAGAAGAAGAAGAAGAAGAAGAAGAAGAAGAAGAAGAAGAAGAAGAAGAAGAAGAAGAAGAAGACGAAGAAGAAGAAGAAGAAGAAAAAAAAAGAAGAAGAAGGAGAAAAAGAAGAAGAAGAAGAACAGAGATAGGAAATAGAAAATGAGCTTGCAGTTAATTAGAAACATCCACAAGGCAACAGTCGTCTTAAATAATATTCTCGAGTCTAACATCTTTAGAAAGGCTAAAATTTTTTCAAAAAATATGTTCTCAACTGTGTTTTGGAATCAGGAAATAACATGATTGGTATAATTGTGTGCTGTATGATTGAGACTGTATGCGCATGATTTAAGATTCAAAATACTGTAGTAGTTGATGCTCTGTAATACTCTGTTAATGCTTGGTCACGTCTGGTTTGGAGCTAGCTGGGAAACAGCTAATATTCGAATAATTTTCTTAAATATTTTGAATAACCTAGTCTAGTTTGTAACAAAATTGAGTAAAATTTAGTTTGTAGGTATAATATCTAGAATACCTTGGTATTTCAAGATAGATTGCGGTGAACAGAAAGGCCAAAAAGCAAGAAATATACAGGGTGTTTCAGGAGGAATGTGCAATACTTCTCAGGCTGATTCCTCACACCGAGTAGACAAAAAAGTTCCATGGGACCAACCCCAAAAACGCTTTGTTACCGAGATAACAATGGCGGAAAATTGAGATTTTTCAAAATATATTGATTTTTCTAATTTTTTAGAGGCTTTAGTGAGGTTATAAAATAATCAATTCCTATGTAAAATTAGCTGAGAAATTCAATGAAACCAGTTCCAAGTTTGTAACTTCAACGGTTATTGAGATAATTGAGAAAAATATGCTAGAAAACGCTATTTTTCAACAATGAGTTATAACTGGATAAGGAATCATAAAATTGTATTTTTTATTAATGAAAGTTGAAGAGAGTCGGATTCTAAAGAAAAAGTTAAATGGCAGCGATTGTGTAAATCTTACCCAAATCTCAGAAATGGCGATCAAAAATCGCAAAATCGCTACTAAACACAAATTTATCATCTGTGCTACATTTTGTCAATTTTGCGAGTTTTGATCACCATTTCTGAGATTTGGGTAAGATTTACACAATCGCCGCCATTCAACTTTTTCTTCAGAATCCGACTCTCTTCAACTTTCATTAATAAAAAATACAATTTTATGATTCCTTATCCAGTTATAACCCTTATTGTTGAAAAATAGCGTTTTCTAGCATATTTTTCCAATTATCTCAATAACCGTTGAAGTTACAAACTTGGAACTGGTTTCATTGAATTTCTCAGCTAATTTTACATAGGAATTGATTATTTTAGAACCTCAGTAAAGCCTCTAAAAAATGACAAAAATTAATATGTTTCGAAAAATCTCAATTTTCCGCCATTGTTATCTCGGTAACAAAGCGTTTTTGGGGGTTGGTCCCATGGAACTTTTTTGTCTACTTGGTGTAAGGAATCAGCCAGAGAAGTATTGCAAATTCCTCCTGAAACACCCTGTATAAGAATGTAAGGAAAGTATTCTCCATTAGACGTAGTAGTCCTTATTAGGACTAGGAAGTACCACTCAACCATAAAAATGAGTACTTACAAATATTCTCCATATTCTGTTTAACCATTAACTGAGGATTTGGATATTACCTGAAACAAAGAAATAACGTGAATTACTTAGATGAATTAATTAGACTAGATTAGACAATCCAGACCAGTTACCTTTAAATGAATTATCAATGATTACTAACGTGATATAACAACAAAATAACCACTTTTCTGCCAAATCAGCAGAAAGTGTTCCCAACTTGATCAGACCCCTAATATAGGGTTCTCCAAGTTGGATTAAACAAACCATTTTTTGGATAAATTTTTAATCTTTGTGCGATGACTCCCTGCTATCAAAGAAAGTAAAATTTGAATACATAATATTTTTGTACCTTCATTTTGTACGTCATTAAAATAAAGAAGTCATTCTATTCTATACCTTTTTGTACCGTTGAGTAAAATTTTTGTACCATCACCCTAAGACACCACCCATAAATAATAGTAATTGTGATTTAGTTTCAGTACAATACAGTTTGCGTTCAGTTTTAGTGCATTTCATTAGAAAAAATGCACTATTGGTCTTGCCCTGACAATCGAAAATGTATGATGTGGTATATTTTTTACACGTTTCTGAGCCCCTAGAACACGAATTTGATGACCGTTCAAATTCATATATCTCTATATATATATTTATTTATATATGTACAGATTCTTGTTAACACGATAACACCCGAAGGGTTTGTCGGAGAGCGACCAAATTTTGCACAAAAATCATTAGTGTTAATATCTCGGTCAAGTTCTTCAACCAGCCAAATTGGTTCAAGGGAAAGGGTTGAAATTAGGGGATGAAAGTTTAGAAAAATCACTACAAATCGACCAATAACTTCATCGTTTTGAAAATTGGTGTGTATAATATCCCTATTATGCCCTACAATTTGAGGGATCAACGAAAAAAATCCAATCAAAAATGGCGGAGAAAATGGCCAATAATTTGCCAAAAATGGTGTTTTCATGGGTTTTTTGAAAACGGCGCTTTTGGATTCTTACCCTGGATAGCTCATTATAAGTCATATGACTTGAGCTATAATAGAATTGCATTTGAAATGCACTCTTTCCGACCGCCTGCTGCCGGAGAGAATTCTTATTTTATACTCTTAATGAATCTTTGAATAACAATCCTTTAAAATACTCTTTAAGCGCCAGTGTAGGAAGTAAATGAGAAGCCTTCGGTCCTCCTTCCTTCTGTGTAGGAAGTGGTTTGGTCAAAATAACCTGGAAAATAAATCAAAGAGCAGATAGTCATAGTAAGTATGTTGAACTGTGACTCACTTGAAAGAAGCAGCCATCCCACACTGCAATGATACTTGTTATGAAATATCTATTCTCGATTCAATGTAACTTCCTAATTGACACTGATACACTGTATTTCAAGTCGGTAGTAACAGAACAAGTATAGTCTGCCCATGCAAAGAAGACCCTCTGGCAAGATGAGGGAATGACTCCAGCTCGGTCAATATTGGTTCAAAAATTATTAAATTGGTCTCAAATTGTAGATCAGAATGTTTCCTACAATTTAAGACCAAATTTATAATTTTTGAACTGATATTGACCGAGCTGGAGTAATTTTCTCATCTTGCCAGAGGGTCTTCTTTACTTGGAGAGACTGTATGATGTTTTGCAGGCAGGTTTGATTTGACAATTTCTCAAGAAAATAGAACCCGTTAACTGTCATTTCTAGTATTCCTATAACTTATTTTGAGATTGTATTGATTCTATAAGTACAATACAAATAAATAAAATTAGTGTATTTACTTTCACAACAGATATTATTTATTATGACTGGTTGAATAAAAAGTGGAAGAAGAAAAGAAGAACTATGAGAGGATAAATAGGAAGAAAAAAAGGAGACGAAAAAGAAAGCAGGATATGGAGTAACGAACCAAGGGGTAACGAAGCTTAGTGACAGTGGGTGGAGGAATGATGGTGGAGAGGGATGGAGGTGAAGGACGAAGAGGAGAAGGAGAAGGAGGAGGAGGAGGAGGAGGAGGAGGAGGAGGAGGAGGAGGATCGTTTATTAAAATCTGTCTTGTCTGTTCTCTACTGAGCCTTGTTTTAATTAGACGCTGTCCTATGCCGCGCGTTACAACGAATGGGGTTGATGAAGGAGAAGGAGAAGAAGAAGAAGAAGAAGAAGAAGAAGGGGTAGAAGAAGAAGAAGAAGAAGAAGGGGTTGAAGAAGAGCAGTGTTAGTAATAATAAGGGGTGAGAAATTAAGAGGGGGCGTTGCTGGCACGCGAAACTGGACTTTATATAGTGATGGGGGAAGGGTTGCTTAGTGGATGCGGACTGCTAACTTGTTGTTAAAACTTATTTTTGCCAAAAAAAATATCAGAAAAATTAAATTCGTGAAAAATCATTTTGAATTAGGTTCTAACACGTTTTGTAGTGAGATTCTATCATAGCTACAATTATTGGTTCAGGCATCTTCCTATTGTAGTATATAGGGAATGATCACAGTTACTTTTGAAAGTCTAATGAAGCAAGAAGAAGAAGAAGAAGAAGAAGAAGAAGAAGAAGAAGAAGAAGAAGAAGAAGAAGAAGAAGAAGAAGAAGAAGAAGAAGAAGAAGAAGAAGAAGAAGAAGAAGAAGAAGAAGAAGAAGAAGAAGGAAAAGAAGGAGAATAAGACGAAGAAAAACAAGAAGTACCAAATCGTACTTAAATTTAGTCAACTTGATCAAGTGAATGTAACTAATTATTATTTACTAAGCTAAATAGTCAAAATGGGAGCCAAAAAATCACAACTGATATAGTCTGTCCAAGCAAAGGAGACCCTCTGGCAGGATAGGAAGATCACTCAAGCTCATATTTGTTCAAAAATTATGAATTTAGTCTCAAATTGTGGGGAACATACAGATCTTCAAATCAGACTTGTGTTCATTTGGATACTGACTATTATAAACATCTGACAGCATGTATTAGAACCATTCTGCAACTAGATTATCGTTGGACGCGATTCAAGGACAGCTGTAGAGACAAATGAAGAAGACGGAGAAGAGGAAGAAGAAGAAGAAGAAGAGGAGGAAGAAGAAGACGAACAGGAAGAAGAAGAAGAAGAGGAGGAAGAAGAAGAAGAAGAAGAAAGAAGAAGAAGAAGAAGAAGAAGAAGAAGGAGAACGAAGAAGAAGAAGAAGAAGAAGAAGAAAGAAGAAGAAGAAGAAGGAGAAGGAGGAGAAAGAAGAAGAAGAAGGAGGAAGGAGAGGAGGAGGAGGAGGAGGAGAGAAAAGAAAGAAGAGGAAGAAGGAAAAGAAGAAGAAGAGAAGGAGAAAAAAGTAGAAGGAGGAGAAGAGATAGAAGAAGAAAAGTAGAAGAAGATGATTAATTAGAAGAAGAAGGAGAAAAGAAGAAGAAGAAGAAGAAAAAGATGAATAGGAAGAAGAAAAGAAGAAGCAGAGAACGAGAAGGAAAAAAAAGGTAGAATAATATTATGATGATGATGTTCTTGATGATTAAGAAAAAATGACATGATGAAGAGGAATTAGATGAAAAAGAGGAAAATAAGAAGAAGAAGAAGAAGGAGGAGAGGAAGAAGAGGAAAAAGAAGAAGAAATAAAAATAAGACGAGTACATAAACAACAAGAACAGGTGAAGTCGTGAGGATAGGTGGTGCAAGCACTGGCAAGGTTTCCAGATAATCGAGAAAGAATGGAAAAAATTAAAAAAGAAGAAGAAGTAGTAGTCCGAGAATTGAATAAAGAGAAGAAAAGGAATTCTCTCTCCCTCACCATGCTTGCTTCGCGGCTCGTTGCACCTGTGTCCAATTTGAAAAATTGCCTATTTATTATAATTATTTTTATTTCCTGTGGCTCATTACACCGCACCACAACCTCTACTTGCTCATCTTCTTCTTCTCCCTCTTCTCCTTTTTCTTCGTCTTCCTCTTCTTCTTCTTCTTCTTCTTCTTCTTCTTTTATCACCTCCTTCTTCTTCTCTTCTTCTTCTCCTTCTCTTCTTCTTCTTCTTCTTCTTCTTCTTCTTCATCTTCTTCTTCTTCTTCTTCTTCTTCTTCTTCTTTTCTTCTTCTTCCTCTCTTCTTCTTTTCTTCTTCTTCTTCTTCTTCTTCTTCCTCCTCTCTTCTTTCTTCTCTCTTCTTCTTCTTCTTCTTCTTCTTCTTCTTCTTCAGTCTTCTTCTTCTTCTTCCTCTTGTTCTTATTATGTTTATATTCTCACCTCTGAATTTCTTCTTCTTCTTCTTCTTTCTCTTCTTCTTCTTCTTCTTCTTCTTCCTCTTCCTCTTTTCCTTCTACTCCTTTTCAATCTTTTCTATGGCATTCTTCATCATGTCATTTTTTCTTAACCATCAAGAACATCATCATCATATTCTTCTACCTATTTTTCTTCCTCTTAGGTTTCTTCTTCTTTTTTCTCCTCCTTCTTCTTTTTTCTTCTCTACTTCTTCTTCTTCTTCTTTATGTTTATATTCTCATCTCTTAATTTCTTCCTCTTTTTCTACTTCTTCTTCCTCTTCTCCCTCCTTCTTCCTCTTCTCCTCCTTCTTCCTCTTCTTCTTCTTTTTTTTCTTCATCTTATTCTTCTTTTCTTCTCTTTTTCTTCTTCTCTTCTTCTTCTTCTTCTTCTTTCCCTCCTTTATCACTCTCACAGCCTCCTAAATCGTTGTGTGTTTTCGTCTTGTGCGGTAGGCTACAGCTGCAGATGCCAACAGAACTGTCAATCGGGAAATGTTAATTTAAAACTCTCAGCTCCTTCAGGACAGTCTGATAACGGTCTAAGAGTACTAGCAACTCATCAGAGATTGCTCTTGACTCGATAAATCCTTCAGCAGACTGCCTGCCGACTGTTCTGACAGAGTTGAACATTGATAACATTCATTCTGCAATTGCCAATTTCTTTGATTTCTGTTGAATAATAATAGAGTTCTTTATGTACAGTGAAATGTACCAAAGCCGAATATAAATCTACTTTTCACAGCAAATTTTTTCTAATCGTTGAAAATAACCCTTTTTGCAGAGAAACAAGATCTTTTCCAATTAAGTAGAATCTGTCAAAGCAAAGAAGACATTCATTCAAGATGTGAAAATGGCTCCAGCAGGGTCAATATTCGTTCAAAAATTATAAATTTGGTCTCAAGTTATAGAGCAGAATATTTCCTACAATTTAAAACTGGTGGTTAAAACTTAATGGTTCAAAAATGATAAATTTCGTCTCAAATTGTAGGAAACATTCTGATCCACAATTTCAGATCAAATTTATAATTTTCGAACCAATATTGACCGAACTATAGTCATTTTTTTATCTTGCCAGAATGGCTTCTCTGCTTTGACATACTATACCTGTCTGACCTACAATTGAGCAATTGTGTCTCATTCAGTTTGTAAACATAATAATGACATGAAAATGAAGCATGTTATTTTCTCAACCTCTTACAACGTTATAGAATAACAATAATACTTTCAATAACGTTTAGCCATCACCAAATTGCCATCACAAATTATCCCCTTGTTATCTTGACTTCAACTTCAAAACATTTCTTTCGATAAAAAATGTCATACTCAATAAAATACAAAATGGCATAAAAAACCAATCATCTCTTTAGTGTTAAAAGCAACAAACCCAATAAAATACACAATACGAAATCACTATTGCTATAGTCTGTTCTAGCAAAGAAAGCCCACTGGCAAGTTGGGGAAATGACTCAAGCTCGGTCAATATTGCATCAAAAATTATCAATATGATCTAAAATCGTAGGAAACAATTTGATCTACTATTACGACCACATTTATAATTCTTGAACAAATATTGACCAAGCTGGAGTCATTTTTACATCTTGCCAGAGGGTCTTCTTTGCTTGGACAGTCTATAATAATTCGCTCAAGCTGAAAAGACACCTGTCACTATATATTTTGAAAGTTAACGGCGTGCCTTCTCAGTTTGAGTGAACAGTACCATTGAGTTGAAAAGAGTTCAAGTTAACAGACATCGTTGTTCCGAGTTCAACCTTTTTAACCTACTCTAATACTGTTTTGTTTATGAGTATTTGTGTTCTATTCATTTCTCTGTATTGTGTAGTAAGCAAGTCCAAGCAAAGAAGACATTCTGGCAAGATGGGAGAATGTCTCCAGCTCGGTCAATATTCGTTCAAAAATCAAACATTTTGTCTCAAACTGTTGGGAAAATCCTTATCTACAATTTGAGACTAGATTTATAACTTTTGTGCCAATATTAACTGAGCTGGAGTCATCTTCCCATCTTGCCAGAATGTCTTCTTGGCTTGGTTAGACTTTCTACTGCATTATTGTGATTTGGAAACAAGACAGGCTATTTAGCCAGTGTGTCATTCAAAATAATATATATATATAACAGCTCCTCCTCTCGCTTAATTCGCCGTTCATTGTATTGTAAAACTGGTTTGATTTGTAAGTTGTCACTAACTGGTTGTAACAATACAAGACACAGACAGACAGAGAAACCCAGTTTGACATAAATTTATAAATAATTCAACTGATTTTACACGTCTTGATGACAGACCTTTACACGGGGACGACTTGAATTTGCGGTTTGTAATATAATCTGTCCAAGCAAAGAAGACATTCTAGCAGGATGAGGAAATGATTCCAGCTCGGTCAATATTGGTTCAAAGATTATAAACTCGGGTTCAAATTGTAGAACAGAATGTTTCCTACAGTTTGAAACCTAATTTATCACTTTTGAACCAATATCTACCGAGCTGGAGTAATTTTCTCATCTAGTCAGAATGTCTTCTTTGATTGGACAGTGAACTGCATAATGTTTGGGAGTTTATTCAGTCTTCTTAAAAAAAGCAAGACCACTTTTTCTAAGCCATAACACAATACAACAGAATGAATGGGGAAAGACCTTGAATAATTCGATATTTTTCACCTTCCCTGATAAACTTTTGGACTGTTTGTATAAATTTGTATTGTATTTGTATTTATATTATATTTGACTGTTAGCAAAATTGTAAAAGTAATAGTTTTGTGAGAAATCCTGATGAACTCTCCATTGTAGGTTATTACCTAGTTGTAAAATAAATATTCTTATGGCTTTTAATGGTGGGGAGACCCTTACGGGTAGTTCCACTTCCACCTCGCCAATGTGTACTTGGCCAGAACCGGTCACCCATCCAAGAGCAGTCCACAGTGTTCGAGACTTGACATCACGTTCACCGATAGATCACCCTCACCGAGAGACCAATTGCCAGTACACCTAGTTGTAAATAAATCATTATGATTATTATAATTTACAGCCAAAAGTAAGGCGTTTTCGTCTGCTTTTTGTGCTCTCCAACAGCTGATGTTATTGATTAGACTTGTCATTGAGGTATGTAGATTATGTTTCAGGATTTAGAAGAGACATTAGATGTTTCACATTAGCTATTAGTAGGTTACATCACGTACAAGAGACAGACGAAACCTCCTTCATTTTTTGAGTCGATTATACTATAATGACTTCCACAGTATTTCCAAGATCTTTAATTTTTGTAATTTTCCTAGTTGCTCAAGTTCAATCCTTTGTAAAAATAGAATTCTCTTTCTTTTTCTTCAACAGGCTACTTCTATCAACTCTCTCTACACGATTACTATCCTAATCATCAATCATAAATTCCTAATCGATATAGTCTGTCCAAGCAAAGAAGACCCTCTGGCAGGATGAGAAAATGACTCCAGTCAAGTCAATATTGGTTCAAAAAATATTGATTTGGTCTCAAATTGTAGATCAGTATGTTTCCTAGGATTGAGAACAAATCAATAATTTTTGAACCAATATTGACTTGACTGGAGTCATTTTCTCAGGTCTGGTCTCAAATTGTAGATCAGTATGTTTCCTAGGATTGAGAACAAATCAATAATTTTTGAACCAATATTGACCGAGCTGGAGTCATTCTCCGATCTTGCCAGAGGGTCTTCTTTGCTTGAACAGACTATACCTAATCCCTCATCGACATAATTATTTATTGAAGAAACAGTTACCCACGAATTTGAAACTCGAAAAAAGTAACAGCTTTATTGAATTAAGACAGAATTTTAAATGTAAATATGTCCACTTTTCAATTATTTATCAAAATAAAATAAGAGAAGCACACAGACAGTTTTAACAGAGATTCATAATGGTGTAACAACCGAAACCAGTATCTCGATTTTTTAATAAATCAGTGATTTGACAACGTCTTGTCTTTTCATTTAATATGGATAACTAACACAATATCACCTTCACAACTACTCAAAAAGTGAAAGAAACAAACGCTTTTGACTATTCACGTTTGGACAGTATTAGGGTGCAATGTGAGAATGGAAGGGAGTTATCTACTTAGAAGAATGATCAGTTTCTTCAAACTAGATGTATTGCGGGTTGCATATCTTTCGCCTTGATACGACCAAACCTTCAAATTAAATGGTTCAGTGAGATTATAGATAAACTAAGGTTACGCTCAAGTTCTCAAGGTTACGGCGTTTTACTATTCTTCGGAATTTACAGAGTTTCTCTTGGATTTTTCGAGAATAAATTGGTAGAAGATGTTGAAATTTGGTGAACAGGTCCAGATTAGGTCTAGAAATGCTGTGTTCAATGAATTTTGAATCCCTTCTGAACGGAATCTGCAGGCGAGCGAAGCGAGCCTGTTTGACTCACTGAAACTGCTGATAGTGTCGGGGTCCAGGGGCGGAACCCTCTGGCTAGGCGGAGAAGGCGAGCGAAGCGAGCCTGCCGGCTAGTGTGAGAATGGAAGGAAGTTATCTACTTAGAAGAATGAATTTTTCAAAACAATGATTTGTACATTGAGAGATCTCTGGGTCACTGGCGGCTCGTGCCCACGAAACAGGTGAAGTGCTGTACAGTAAAAGATACGGGCACTTCACCTGTTTCATGGGCACGAGCCGCCAGTGCTTTGGGTGCGTAGCAAGCTGCTCCAGAGAATACTTTAAATCTTCAGGAGGTTCATCTCTGTGAAAAATAGCCACTCACTCCAAGTAGGCTATTCAGTCTACTTTTATCTCTTTGATTCTACTTTCTTCTTCTTCTCTTTCTTCTTGTTATTCACATACTTCTCCTTGCTAATTCTTTATGCTTTTCTCTTGTCTCCCAACTTTTCTACTATTTTTTTCTTCTACTGTTTCTTCTAATTTCATTTTTCTTCATAATCATCATCACCATCTTATTCTTCCTCCTCCTCCTCCTTCTTCTTATTCTCTATTCTTCTTGTTCTTTTTCTTTTTTCTTCTTCTTCTTCTTGTTCTTCTTCTTCTTCTTCTTCTTCTTCTTCTTCTCCTTCTTCTTCTTCTTGTTCTTCTTCTTCTTCTT
The DNA here is from genome assembly GCA_017141385.1 of Sogatella furcifera. Lineage (NCBI taxonomy): Eukaryota > Metazoa > Arthropoda > Insecta > Hemiptera > Delphacidae > Sogatella > Sogatella furcifera. The sequence goes on along the minus strand of CM029547.1, from coordinate 492,867 downwards.
CTTCTTCTTCTTCTTCTTCTTCTTCTTCTTCTCATTCTTCTTCTCCCCCTCTTCTTATTTCAACTTCGATAAAACATATTCTCTAAAATCTGTTGCCATAGGTCTACTCAGACCTCAGAAAAATGCAAAGGAGATAAATAATCAATCGATCAATCAATCTTTCTATTCCCTTCCTTCTTCCTCTCATTCTTCTTCTTTTTTCCTCTTCTTCTTCTTCTTTCCTCTTCTTTTCCCATTCTTCTTCTTGTTATTATATTTATTATTATTCTTTTTACTTTATTTTTCTCCTTCTTATCAATTGCAGTCTAGTTTTGTGTTTTTGATTCTCCTTGTAATCCTCCTGAATCTCCTTCAATCCTTGTACCTTTTCTTGTTTCTTTCCCAATTCTTCTTTTTCTACTTATTATTCTCATTTTATTCGTCTTCATAGTCTTTTGTTACCCTCTCTTCCTTTCATTCCTGTTCTTCTCGTAGTCTTCTTTTTCTTCTTCTTCTACTTCGTCTTCTTCTCCTTCTTCCGTCTTCACCTCTCTCTTCTTCTTCTTCTTCTTCTTCTTCTTCTTCTTCTTCTCTTCTTCTTCTTCTTCTTCTTCTTTCTTCTCCTTCTTCTTCTACTTCTTTTCTTCTTCTTCTCTCTTCTTCTTCTTGCTTCTTCTTCTTCTTCTTGCTTCTTCTTCTTCTTCTTGCTTCTTCTTCTTCCTGCTTCTTCTTCTCCTTCTTCTTCTTCTTCTCCTTTTCTCTTCTTCTCCTCTCTCTGCTTCTTCTTCCTGGTCTTCGTTTCATCATCATCATCATCATCATCATCATCATCATCATCATCATCATCATCATCATCATCATCATCATCATCATCATCATCATCATCATCATCATCATCATCATCATCATCATCATCATCTTCTTCTCTTCTTCTTCTTCTTCTTCTTCTTCTTCTTCTTCTTCTTCTTCTTCTTTCTTCTTCTTTCTTCTTCTTTTTCCTCGTCTTGTTCTTCCTCCTCTCCACTTTTCTTCTTCTTCTTCTCTTCTTCTTCTTCTTCTTCTTCTTCTCTTTCCTTCTTCTTTCTCTGCTTCTTCTTCCTCCGTCTCTCATCATCATCATTCTCTTCTTCTTCTTCTTTTCCCCATTCTTTCTTCTTCCTTTCTCTGCTTCTTCTTCCTCGTCTTCTTCTTCTTCCTCACCACTCTTCTTCTTCTTCTCCTCCTCCTTGATCATCATCTCCTCCACATCAATTGCACTTGCATCATCCTCCCAAAAATATTCAAAAACCTCTTTTGTTCCAACAATTCTCCTCTGTTCTATATGTTGAGGCCCCCCGTGCGCTCCGGCTTATGTTGTTTTAATGTTGTTTACGATGTCCATAAACATGAGTGAGTGAGTGAGTGTGTGAGTGAGTGTGTGAGTGAGTGTGTGAGTGAGTAAGTGAGTAAATAAGGGAGCATTTCTTACTTCTCTCCTCGTATCACGAATGCTGCTGTCAATAAATAATAGCGAAGCACTCTTTATGATGAAATCGAAATGTTGTTGTGGAGAGGAGAGGGTTCGATCCAGCTGATATAGAAGAAGAAGAAGAAGAAGAAGGCGAGAAGCCATTGGTGTGAAATGATTCTTCATAACAATATCATGTTATACATTTTCTATAAATATTCTGATAATTCTCTAAATTATTTCAAAAAATATTCATCAATGTAAATGGCTCAACAGCCCATTAAGGGCTGAGGCCTACCAGCTAGTTGTCAGTTTCATATTCACTCCACTATACAGGAGTAGTGAATTATCATAGAGGTAACGCGTGGTTAGCACAACCCAGATAGCACATAAGCTTATTTCAAGCTTAAAATTTCGTGGATTTTGAATTGAAAGTTACAGTTTGATCAAATCAGCTTGATTCAAACTTGTAACAGGATCTATATAGATCCTCTCAACCATAAGCTAGTTACCGTAACCAATTGACTGCGTAGAACACCTCTAAATAACCGTAGAACACCTCTGAATTTAATCAGTAGGGGTGTAATTTCTATTTGCTATAACTATTCCTCCAGAGACGGGAAACTATCTTTCAGCTGAGGTTGAAAGAGTATGCAACCCAAATTTTGGGCTTGGAAATTCCAAGTGTAAATTGATATTTTAAAATCTTCTTATTTTTAATATATATAAATTTAATATAATATAAATGAACATTCAAAATTTCAAATTATAGTTTTCATTTTTTGAGTGTAACATTTGTGAATAGTGATAGTGATTAAGAAACAAGAGAACATAACCTCTATTTTTTCAACTAATTCATCTAAATTTGGGAAAAGAAAGTTTTGGAATGTATTGTCTGTGTTTTCACCCGTTTACGTTCATTGTAATATCTCAAATATCTTCACTAACGAAAAGCCAATCTCCCAAAGGAGATATATATTATATTATATTATAAATAGTATTAATCTATAGAATAATTATACAGTAGAACGCCGATTATCCGAACGCCGAGTAACCGAATTGCCAATTATGCGAATCGGCGTTCTCCTGTAATAAGAGGACTTACTCTATACCCCAAATTTGTTGTTCCTACATGCTTTATTGAAGTTTTAATAACTTATAAGTTATAAAAAATAATAAGTTTAAAAAATAATGTTAAACTAAATAATAAGTTTAACACTTTCCCAGCAAATCAAACAATAGTGACCCAACTTTTTAATTGAGCCGGCGCGATTTCCTGTCCAAACAAATTCAAGTAATAAATTGCTGACTAACGATTATAATGATGAATGCCGCTGATAGACACCGGTAAACACCTGGGAGGGGCGTGCGCGTGCGCAAGTGCATAGGTAACACACATGAAATATTTTCTTTTTCTTTTTTTCAACATGAAATTAGCATAAAAGCAATGAATAACGTAGATCATTATGCTGATGAGAGTCGGCCAATGAGAAAAATGGCTTCCAGACGCTGAAATCGGTTCCGAAATTTCTCGCGTGGGGTCCCCATTGAATAATTGCCGGGCTCTTGTTTTAACGATTAATTATCGCCTGCTCTCTCCTTCCGCGCAAATTAATCGCTGGTTGCCTTTTGTCCTCTTCGTCTTTCACGTATTTCTTCTTCTTCTTCTTCCAGTCTTCTCTTCTTCTTCTTCTCTCTTCTTCTTCTTCTTCTTCTTCTTCTTCTTCTTCTTCTTCTTCTTCTTCTTCTTCTTCTTCTTCTTCTTCTTCTTCATCTTCTTCTTCTTCTTCTTCATCTTCTTCTTCTTCTTCTTCTTCTTCTTCTTCTTCTCTTCTTTCTTCTTCTTCTTTTCTTCTCATCTTCTTCTTCTTCTTCTTCTTCTTCTTCTTCTTCTTCTTCTTCTTCTTCTTCTTCTTCTTCTTCTTCTTCTTCTTCTTCTTCTTCTTCTTCTTCTTCTTCTTCTTCTTCTTCTTCTTCTTCTTCTTCTTCTTCTTCTTCTTCTTCTTCTTCTTCTTCTTCTTCTTCTTCTTCTTCTTCTTCTTCTTCTTCTTCTTCTTCTTCTTCTTCTTCTTCTTCTTCTTCTTCTTCTTCTTCTTCTTCTTCTTCCTTCTTCTTCTTCTTCTTCTTCTTCTTCTTCTTCTTCTTCTTCTTCTTCTTCTTCTTCCTTCTTCTTCTCCTTCTTCTTCTTCTTCTTCTTCTTCTTCTTCTTCTTCTTCTTCTTCTTCTTCTTTTCTTCTTCTTCTTCTTCTTCTTCTTCTTCTTCTTCTTCTTCTTCTTCTTCTTCTCTTTTCTTCTTCTTCTTCTTCTTCTTTCTTCTTCTTCTTCTTCTTCTTCTTCTTCTTCTTCTTCTTCTTCTTCTTCTTCTTCTTCTTCTTCTTCTTCTTCTTCTTCTTCTTCTTCTTCTTCTTCTTCTTCTTCTTCTTCTTCTTTTTCTTCTAGTTTTTTGTGGCTCCTACTCCTGCATCAGTACACCTATCCACAATTCACTATACTCTATTCACGATCACTTGAGACGGAATAAACAAACTTTTTGAGTGTGTGTGCGTGTAATGGAAGGTCTTCTTCTATGCAAAACAATCGGTCGCAGACCAACAGCTGTAGCCAATCACAGCTCAAAACAACAGTCTTGAGACAAGACAAGTCGGACTGTAGCCAATCACAGCTCAAGACAAGAGTCAGCTGTTCGACTGCAGCCAATTTTTTCACATAGAAGAAGACCTTCCATTACACGCACACACACGCAAAAGGTTTGTTTATTTCGCCTCAAGTGATCGTGAATGGACTATGGACTCTTGTGATTTTTGCTAGATTATAAATTGTTTCTCAATCTTTACCAAAATATGAAAATTTAGATGAAGATTAGAAAATAAAGATGACACTGAAGATGATAATGAGTCATCATCATGATCATGAGAATCATCATTATTATCATTGTTGGTTCACCATAGTCTGTCCAAGCAAACAAGACATTCTGGCATGTTTAGTAAATGACTCCAACTCGGTTAATATTGATTCAAGAATCATTAATCTAGTCTCAAATTTTAGAAGACATTTTGATCTACAATATGAGACCAAATCTATAATTTTTGAAGCAATACTGGCCGAGCTGGAGTCATTTTCCCATCTAGTCAGAATGTCTTGTTTGCTTGGACAGACTATGGTGAACCAACTATGATGAAAATGTTTCCAGAATGTCTTCTCTGCTTGGAAAGAGCACTGTTTGTTGTTTTGTGGTGTGGCAAATTAATCGCTATAAGTGTTTGCTATAGCGTGAAATAAATATTTTAATAGTGATGACGTCACACGTTCCCGTTCAACGCGCACACACGTGCGAGCAATTATTACTACCATGCGTGGTAGAGAAGAAAACAGAAAAAAAGGAAAAGTTGGAAGAAAGAAGAAGAAAAAGAAGATGATGATGATGATGGTGGTGGTGATGATGGATGATGATGATGGAGAAGAAGAGTAGAAGAAGAAGAAAGACGTGAAGACGAAGGAGAAGGAAGAAGAAGAAGAAGAAGAAGAGGAGGAAGAAGAAGAAGGAAGAAGAAGAGGAGAAAAGAAGAAAGAGGAAGAGAAGGGAAGTAAGGAGGAAAAGAAGAAGAAGAGAAGAAGAAGAAGAAGAGAAGAAGAAGAAGAAGAAGAAGAAAGAAGAAGAAGAAGAAGAAGAAGAAGAAGAAGAAGAAGAAGAAGAAGAGAAGAAGAAGAAGAAGAAGAAGAAGAAGAAGAAGAAGAAGAAGAAGAAGAAGAAGAGAAGGAGGAAGAAGAAGAAGAAGGAGGAGAAGGAGAAGAATGAAGAAAAGAAGAAGAAGAAGGAAGAAGAAGAAGAAGAAGAAGAAGAAGAAGAAGAAGAAGAAGAAGAAGAAGAAGAAGAAGAAGAAGAAGAAGAAGAAGAAGAAGAAGAAGAAGAAAGAAGAAGAGAAGAAGAAGAAATTCGATTAGAAACAAGAGAAAAGCATAATAAGTAATGAAGAAGAAGTAAGAGAAGGCCAAGAAGAGAATGATATAAGAAGGGAGAGCAATCAGATACATAAGAACCCTTTAAAAATAATAACTACTGTTGATTGGAATTTGAAAAATCAATTAAAAAATCAATAATTAATCATAAGATGAATGATGATGAGTGATATGAATGAATACTGATAACATCAATATTCGGTCTGAATATGTGTAAACATTAAGTCACATGTGTAAACATGTATTCATTCACTTTTGGTCAAAATTCAATGTTCGAAAAATCATTGTTTCTGTACCAGAATTAGAAATATAGTCAACAATAATAGTCATACATCGATATATCTAAAAAATGGAGTCATTTTTGGAAAAAGCATGAATTACACCCATTATCAGTCTCAAAACCTCTCCAAATATATTATTTCCAGGTCGTTACGAAAATAATTATTGAAGTAACTTCATACTTTTTGTTTTAATTAGAAGGGAAAACAGAAAAGTTCATGATAAATATGGAGAGTATAGTCCGACCAAGCAAAGAAGAGCCTCTGACAAGATGGGAAAATGACTCCAGCTTGGTCAATATTTGCTGAAGAATTATAAATGTGGTCTTAATAGTAGATCAAATCGTTCCCTACAATTTGAGATCAAATTGATGATTTTACAATCAATATTGACCAAGCTGGAGTCATTTTCCCATCATGCAAGAGGCTCTTCTTTGCTTGATCAGACTATACACTGATTGGTGATTGGTTCCTTGATTTAACAAGCGGCTTGATTTGGAAATGTCGTCTAATTTTGTGGTAAACCAACTCTAGCTATCATTAAAGCATACGCCAACGAAAATGGCATTTACCGAATGTCTGTTATCACTGCTCAGCTCTGTCAGGACAGTGTGTGAGCGGTCTGCCAGAGCCCAACGATTTAGTTGAGTGTTGAGGTCACTTCCGACTCGATTTGCTATCGTAGATCGAACCAATATTGACCGACCGAGCTGGAGTCATTTTCCATCTTGCCAGAATGTCTTCTTTGTTTGAACCGACTACTATTCTGTTGTAATGTTTCTATAATGTTAGTATAGTCTGACCAAGCAGAGAAGAGCCTCTGGCAAGATGAGAAAATGACTGCAGCTCGATCAATATTGGTTCAAAAATTATCGATCTGATCTCAATATTGTAAGAAACATTCTGATCTACAATTTGAGATCAAATCGATAATTTTTGAACCAATATTGACCGAGCTGGAGTCATTTTCCCATCTTGCCAGAGGCTCTTCTTTGCTTGGTCAGACTAAATCTTTGTTGGAAATCGGTTGAACTTTGAAAACAGATCACGTTAAATCTGACTCACCCCCTCCCCCCCCAGACAAAATGCAAGTATAACCCCAAACTTATTTTCGATGCGTTACCCATTTCATTTCAATTTGCTATCTGTCTTTACTCTTTTTCTTCTTCTATCTTAATCTTCTTCGCATTTTTGTCTCTTTCTACATTTCTGTCCTTGGGATAATACCGCTCTCACCCTCTGTAGGGTCTCAACGGGAGACAATTGCAGTTTTAAAACTATATAACCTTCTTCACATCCCCCTCCCCCTCATACTTCTTCTTCTCCTTCTCCTTCTTCTTCTTCTTCTTCTTCTTCTTCTTCTTCTTCTCCTTCTTCTTCTTCTTCTTCTTCTTCTTCTTCTTCTTCTTCTTCTTCTTCTTCTTCTTCTTCTCCTTCTCCTTCTTC
>CM029547.1:478260-483260 GCA_017141385.1 Sogatella furcifera | reverse complement strand
GTTGTCACTTATATCCAGATGATGTTTGTAATCAGACAAGACAGTAGATGATACACATCAAGGTTAGTAGAACCTCATAAACTCTAATGATGAACTTTAATGATAAACTCTAATGATGAAACTATAATGATGAACCTTAGATTCACATCAGCTGTTAGTAGGTTAATCGCATACAAGAGACAGACGAAACCGCCCAACTTTTTGGCGTCAGCTTATCCTTTATATCACACTCTTTCTGCCTCTCTGAATTCCGAACGAATTGGACAAAAGTCGCGCGCTGAAGTTTTGCTATTCAATACCAGAAAATGACGACAAAGTATAGGAGGAAAAACGAAAAAATATAACCGATAATATAAAATTGAAAAGTAATATAATGTCATTCTGATCACGCATACAATGTTCAATAACCTCTTTTGGGGTAAAAGGAAGGGGGATGAGGATTGGGGGTAGATGAAGAAGAAGAAGAAGAAGAAGAAGAAGAAGAAGAAGAAGAAGAAGAAGAAGAAGAAAAAAAGAAGAAGAAGAAGAAGAAGAAGAAGAAGAAGAAGAAGAAGAAGAAGAAGAAGAAGAAGAAGAAGAAGAAGAAGAAGAAGAAGAAGAAGAAGAAGAAGACGAAGAAGAAGAAGAAGAAGAAGAAGAAGAAGAAGTATGAGGGTGAGGGGGATTTGAAGAAGGTTATATAGTTTTAAAACTGCAATTGTCTCCCGTTGAGACCCTACAGAGGGTGAGAGCGGTATTATCTCAAGGATAGAAATGTGGAGAGACAAAAATGCAAAGAAGATCAAGGAAGAAGAACAAAGTGTGAATACAGAGAAAGAGTAAAGACAGATAACAAATTGAAATGAAATGGGTAACGCATGTGAAATAAGTTTGGGGTTATTCTTGCATTTTGTCTGCGGGGGGTGTCTGAGTCTGATTTAACGTGATCTGATTTCGAAGTTCAACCGATATCCAACAAAGATTTAGTCTGACCAAGCAAAGATGAGCCGGTGACAAGATGGGAAAATGACTCCAGCTTGGTCAATATTGGTTCAAAAATTATTGATTTCATCTCAAATTGTAGATCAGAATGTTTCTTACAATTTTGAGACCAGATCAATAATTTTTGAACCAATATTGATCGAGCTGCAGTCATTTTCTAATCTTGCCAGAGGCTCTTCTCTGCTTGGTCAGACTATACTAACATTATAGAAACATTACAACAGAATTGTAGTCTGCCCAAGCAAAGAAGACATTCTGGCAAGATGGTAAAATGACTCCAGCTCGGTCGGTCAATATTGGTTCGATCTACGATAGCAAATCGAGTCGGAAGTGACCTCAACACTCAACTAAATCGTTGGGCTCTGGCAGACCGCTCACACACTGTCCTGACAGGGCTGAGCAGTGATAACAGACATTCGGTAAATGCCATTTTCGTTGGCGTATGCTGTAATGATAGCTAGAGTTGGTTTACCACAAAATTAGACGACATTCCAAATCAAACCGCTTGTTAAAGCAAGGAACCAATCACCAATCAGCGATCTCTCCATCTTTATCATGAACTTTTCTGTTTTTCTCTTCTAATTGAATCAAAAAGTATAAAATTAATTCGATAATTATTCTCGTGACGACCTAGAAATATATTCTAGAGATTTTGAGACTTATAATGGGAACAAAATATATGTTTTACTTGCATACTCAAGCCTATAATAACAATGGCGGAAAATTGAGATTTTTCAAATATTAATTTTTCCAATTTTTTAGAGGCTTTAGTAAGGTTCTAAAATAATCAATTCCTATGTAAAATTACCTGTAGGAATTCAATGAAACCAGTTCCAAGTTTGTAACTTCAACGGTTATTGAGATAATTGGAAATATGCTTCAAAACGCCATTTTTCAACAAGGTTATAACTGGACCTAAGGAATAATAAAATTGTATTTTTATTATTGAAGTTCAGAAAATTCTAAGAAAAAATGGCGGCGATTGTAAATCTCACAAATCTCAGAAATGGCGATCAAAATCGCAAAATTGACAAAACATAGCACAAGTGATAAATTTGTGTTTAGTAGCAATTTTGCATACTTAATCTTCCATTTCTGAATTCATTTAAAATCTCGCTGAACCATTAATTTCTTTAGAATCCGGTCTTCAACTCAAAAAATACAATTTATGATTCCTTATCCAGTTATAATTATTGAAAAAATGGCGTTTTTAACATATTTTCTAATTACAACATTTTTAGACCTTATCAAACTTCCGGTTTCATTAATTTCAACATTTTAGATAGGAATTGATTATTTAGAACCTAAGTGAAGATCTAAAAATTAAAAATAATTTCTTTTGAAAAATCTCAATTTTCCGCCATTGTTATCTCGGTAACAAAGCGTTTTTGGGGGTTGGTCCCATGGAACTTTTTTGTCTACTTGGTGTAAGGAATCAGCCTGAGAAGTATTGCACATTCCTGCTGAAACACCCTGCATGCTGACTAGCCCTATATTGTTAATATCGGATGCCAAAAAAGTTAGTTGGTTTTGTCTGTATTTTGTACGTGTTATAACCTGCTACAGCTGATGCAAATAATCTCTTTACTAACTATTAAGAGAATACCAACAATATTAAAACTAGTTTTAATGATCTTTTGAACATAACCTCTTCTCGAATAATTATGTATCGAAATTTGGGAAAAGACGTTTTTGAACTTTATTGTCTCTGTTTTAACCCTCTATTGTAATTCATCTACAGAATAAATAAATAAATAAATACTAGAGAATACCAAAAATTTAGAGAGAATATTAAAACAAGAGAAAGCTTGAGAGTTCGAATGATAAGAAAGAAAAGCTGAAGAAGAATAGAACAAAGAAGAGGGAGAAGGACGTGATCAAGGAAGAAGAAGGTGGATAAGAAAGAGGAGAGAGTGGGAAGAAGGAGAAGAAGAGGGACTTCTCTCAATAATATTGGCAGACTTAATCAAAACAGAATGCCTTCTCAGAGACGTCTCAAAGCTGATGCCTTCCCAAAAAAAATCAAATCAAAATTGCAAACCATCCCTTTCCGGTCAGATACGTTACATAACCCTAAAAACAAAAACAATTTTCTTGATTAAATTTGCAAAAAGTACAGCAATGCTCGCTGGGATTAGGGGTGGAACCCTGTAATACTTCCCCATTCTGTTTCCTAATTTGTGAGAATCTTCTGAATCAAATTTCTTATCAATAATTATTATAATCTTCAATAGTATAGTCTGAACAAGCAAAGAAGACATTCTGACAAGATGGGAAAATGACTCCAGCTCGGTCAGTATTAGTTAGAAAATTGGAAATTCAACCTCAAATTGTAGGAAACATTCTAATCTACAATTTGAAACAAAATTTAAAATTTTTAGATTGATATTGACCGAGCTGGAGCGCCAGAATGTCTTCTTTACTTGGACAGACTATAATGATATTATAAAATGAGTACTGATTGGAATGAATATGTTTTAATTCATATTTGGAATCATATAAAGTTTTTACATTTGAATAATTAGAAGTGTTCTCATTTTCACACTTCAAATATACATATCACTGTATATGTAATACCGTTTGATATATACATTTATTTGCATCTGATGATGACTAATACGCTTAAACCTGTTATGCAAAATAAAAATATTTGAAAAGGATTCTTTTATCTTCATTAATTATTAAAAGTTTGATAAATACAGTAGCCCTAAGAAAAAATAAGTATGCAATATCGTGTTTAGCTAATATATACATATCCATGGTTACAGGAAGTGTTAGTGTGTGATGATTTTCGGCTCTAAATTTTTTAATTAATTTTCCTATTTCAATGAAAGTTTGGAACTATTTTGTGTTTTTCGGATCAACCCTTCAAAATTCAAAATTTCTTTTTATTATCACTTTAATATCATTTCTTTGAGTGAGAAAACTTCGGCTGAAGAAGAAATTTGGACTTGTAACCTCAAATTTTGGACTATATTTTAATGAAAATTGTGTTTTGAAATACCAAGGGCTATGCCTGTTCTTTCAACCGATGTGTGTTTTTCCAATAGATTAATAAATAAATAAATAAATAAAATAAATAAATATATAATAGTGTTCTAATAATAATAGTGTTCTACTGGATGTAGTGTTTTCCAATACCTAGTTTTACAAATTTCAATTCTGAAATAATTGAATATCTAAAATCAATAGCAGGAATTTATTCAACCTTAAATTTATATTTTTTTACTGATTATTCGATGACTGGGTGGAATTGAGAGGCATATAAAGTGGACAAACATATAATTTTTTATTTTAATATGCAAGTTATTTCAAGAAAAACTTTATTCTGTTGATGAATATACAGTATGTTATTCTATAAAAAATCCAATCTACTATGATGAAATAAAAACACATAGAATTTTCCAATTTTCTACACTATTTATTTGGTACACGACCATGGTAAATATTGTAGAAAATTGACAAAATCGATGAGTTTTTATTTCATCATGGCAACGTTTCTACAATATTGACCACAACTCAGATGAATTTTTCAATCTACTGTGTTTCTCAATAACTATAATTGTCAATGACAAGAGAACATAGAAAAATGAAAAGTCCTTCATTTTTATTTCAAAAGGAATATTTTAGCATGAATTATTTAGAATATACAAATATATGTACTGAGATATTTCACTTGTCAATCAAATTGAAGATTGCGTGACTACGGTATTACAAGATAACACTATCGCAAAACCTCATGCAAAAATTGACAGGGGGAATTTTTAAACAGTCATATTATACATTAAATATAGACTTCATGTCTGAACCTAGCTTTCTAAATTCTGACAACTTGAAGAATGAAACTACCGTAGCTAGATGAAGGTCTACCCATAAATTCTTTCAATCACTGCTTGTCTGGCAAAATTCTATTTGGGGAAGAAATTATTTGACAAGCGGAAAAATTATCTAGGAAATTCACTACATAATATACGAATATTTTAGGAAACTCATGACTTTTGAATATTCCAACTCTTCAA
>CM029547.1:423260-475760 GCA_017141385.1 Sogatella furcifera | reverse complement strand
GGGGCTGGGGGGTGTCTCGACACAGAACACTGACAGGAAATTCAATTTTGCAGTCACACAAATTAGGCTATTCCGATGGTTTTACGCCTGTACTGAAACAATACAAAGAAAAGTGAAACCTTTAGCAAGGTAAAATCTGTCTAATGTTCAGTAGGAATCTTGGGAAATTGTGATTTTAATGGTTATGTTCAGGTACCATCGTGGTCTTGATTTTCAGTGGATTCTTCCTGATTTTGTTTTATACTTTACAGTATAATAAGTTCTCTCTGAATAATAAGAAAGTTGAATAGTAAGTTTATTACGACTAATTGAAAAATAAATAAAAATCAAACACCCTTTTTTGAAAACTTTAAAATTATAAAAAACACATACATGTTTCGGAGCTAAGCCCATTCTCAATGTGTCACATTGACAATTGACACATTGAGAATGGGCTTAGCTCCCGAAACATGTATGTGTTTTTTATAATTTTAAAGTTTTCAAAAAATGGTGTTTGATTTTTATTTATTTTTCAATTGTCATGACAATTGACACATTGAGAATGGGCTTAGCTCCCGAAACATGTATGTGATTTTATAATTTTAAAGTTTTCAAAAAAGGGTGTTTGATTTTTATTTATTTTTCAATTATTTTAAACAGCCCTAAGTTTTAAAGTTCTTTATTTATTACGACTATTATAAAATCATAGTGAATTGATAACATATTATTATCAATAATATGTATGTATGTGGAAACTTGAACAAGTTACAGCGTTTGGTTACAGCAATTCAATTGAAAACACCATTTTTTTCTAATAGTCATTCACTAATGTAACAATAGGTAATCAATTAAAATAGAAAAATTGATGAATGAAAAGACAAGATGTTGTGGACAACTACCACAATATAACCTCCAAAGCTACTAAAAGCTACTAAAGAAAGATAAATTGATAATAAAATCCGGTAATAATAAAAAATGGTTAATAATTTTTCCCACAAACTAAACCCCAATAGGCCCAAATAGTTCGAGAAAGTATGTGTGTAAGAAAAAAATGTATGAAAAAATTGATACACTTAATAAAAAATTGTCAATATTTTTACCCTAAACTAAACCTCACGCGCCGTAAGGCTGTGGCCGCACTGTCGGTGGGTAGAGCCTGGAGGGTGGAGGGTAGTTGGTAAATCTATAGAACATACACACCGTCCACAGTAATACATCGTATGAATGGTATGGCGTCATTCTGTTTTTTGAGGTTATGTTGTCCATATTTAAGAATTTCAAGATGGCGGCTGAACACATACCATTCATATGATGTATTACTGTGGATGGTGTGTATGTTCTATAGATTTACCAACTACCGTCCACCCTCCAGGCTCTACCCACCGGCAGTGCGGCCTCAGCCTATCGACCTAACGCATCTTCACACGCTTCAAATTGGAGCGAGCTTAATCTAGGGTTTACTTTAAAATTATTGTCTTTTAGCTGCAGTATTGTTGCAATTTAACTTGATAATTATTCAAAATCTTCTTCACAAAAAGTGATTGATATTGCATTGTTATTGTGATTGGTATTGTTATATCCGTTTCATAATCAATTTTTCATGGCTTTTTCAAGACTTGGTAACTCCACCAATGAAACCAGTGTTACCACACGAATAAATCCAAACACTCTATCCTTTCAATTGACTGTCTCTCAATTCCCTGCTTTACAACCCATGTTATAGTCTGTCCAAGCAAAGAAGACCCTCTGGCAAGATGGGAGAATGACTCAAGCTCGGTCAATATTGATTTAAAAATGCTTAATTTGGTCTTAAATTGTAGAAAACATTCTAATCTTTAATTCAAGACCAAATTTATGATTTATGAATCAATATTGACCGAGCTGGAGTCATTTCCCATCTTGGCTGAGGTCTTCTTTGCTTGGACAGACTATAACAAAACCTATTCGACGCCAACAAGATAAGACATGTTACTCTAAACTACACCTTGTCATTATAGTCTGTCCAAGCAAAGAAGACCCTCTTGCAAGATGAGAGAATGACTCCAGCTCGGTCAATATTTGTTCAAAAATTATGAGTGTGACCTCAAATTGTAGAGCAGAATGTTTCCTACAATTTGAGATCAGATTGATGATTTTTGAACCGAAATTGACCGAGCTGGAGTCATTTTCTGATCTTGTCAGAGGCTCTTCTTTGCTTGGACAGACTGTACTATTTGTTCGATCCCGACAACTTGATCTCCTGCGCTGCGGCTACATGTTGGAGTTGGACTGGACATGCTGCGCCCTAAACTATCGGCGAACAACGCCAATAAACCGTATTAAAAGCAGGCTAGTTTATTCAAACAGATTTGAAGTTTAATTCGAATTTATTGCAATCGTATCATTAGCATATTTATAGACGTGTGGGAAGAATACAAGCTACATGTTTTCTGATCTTCCTCTAGCCTTCTCTTTCTGTCTCTTTATCAGTCTCTCTTCTCATTCTCACTCTCTCTCTCTCTCTCTCTCTCTCTCTCTCTCTCTCTCTCTCTTATTCTCATCCAAACTCTTTTAATCTATGAATAAAGTAATCTAATCTCTCTTTTTATTCATAACACTTCTTCTTCTTCTTCTTCTTCTTCTTCTTCTTCTTCTTCTTCTTCTTCTTCTTCTTTTTCCCTTACTTTAGATTCCATTTCTCCTTCATTCGCTCCTTCATCCATTCCTTCTTCCTCCTCTCAATCTTCTTCTTCTTATCCCTCTTCTTATTTTTCTTCTTCTTCTTCTTCTTTACCCTTACTTTAGATTCCATTTCTGCTTCATTCGCCCCTTCATCCATTCCTTCTTCCTCCTTTCAATCTTCTTCTTCTTCTTCTTCTTCTTTTTCCAATACTTTTGATTCCATTTCTCCTTCATCTATTCCTTTTCCCTCTTCTCAATCTTTTTCTTCTTCTTCTTCTTCTTCTTCTTCTTCTTCTTCTTCTTCTTCTTCTTCTTCTTCTTCTTCTTCTTCTTCTTCTTGTCCTCCTTCTCCTTCTTCTTCTTCTTCTTCTTCTTCTTCTTCTTCTTCTTCTTCTTCTTCTTCTTCTTCTTCTTCTCTTCTTCTTCTTCTTCTCATCTTCTTCCATTCTCTTCTTTCTTTCTTCATTTTCTTCTTTTCTTCTTCTTCATTCTTCTTCTTCTTCTTCTTCTTCTTCTTCTTCTTCTTCTTCTTCTTCTTTTCTTCGCTCCTTCATCCATTCCTTCTTCCTCCTCTTCTTCTTCTTCTTCTTCTTCTGCTTCTTCTTCTTCTTCTTCTTCTTCTTCTTCTTCTTCTTCTTCTTCTTCTTCTTCTTCTTCTTAATCTTAATCTCAATCTGTATTTCAATCTATCGCCACTTATTCTTTGTGTCCACATTCCCTTATTCAACTCCTCTTCTTGTTCCTCCTCTCAATCTTCTTCTTCTTCATTCTCTTCCCACCAACACAATCTCTCTCTCTCTCTGTCTCTCTCTCTTCATGTTAGACACGCGCTCGTAACTTAGCCAAGTCCGTGTGTGCTCAAGTAAGTTGTGTGCCTACGCCTTCTTGCTTTTCTTCTCACCCTGTATAGTGTATAGGCTACATGTAGTTGTCAAATGCCCCGACAGGTATGGGATAATCGGAACCTGTTTACTTATTAAAAGGCTATTATTATTCATTGTGTTTTAATAGTGCAAGAACCATGGTCCAAGCAAAGAAGACATTGCGATAAGATTGGAAAATGACTCAAGCTCAGTCAATATTGATTAATACAGTACATTTAGTTAGTCTAAAATTGTAGGAAAATTCTGATCTACAATTTTAAATCAAATTGACAACTGAAGACTCAGGTGAGAAAGTAGGAATTTGACTTGATAATTTTATTAATAAGTGTAAATGGTAATAAAATTTGGGTCATGAAATCCAAATTCTGGTCAAGAATAATTAATAAGAAAAGTGATAAAAATTTGAATTCAGCAATGTTGTTAGAAATTCGAAAAACACTATTAAACAATATGAAACATTACTATTAAAACAATATGAAACATTTAATAATTATTAAGAACATTTTTTATGATGTATACTTTCCTATAAAACATGTTTCTGTTGATAAATTGTATTGCTCAAGTGTCAAAATAAATAAATATTTGATATATTTGATTTGAAACACTTGAAAAACTTATCACAGCAATTTCAATTATTATACTGAAATCATCCTTGAACGAACTGTCCTTTTGAAACAAAAATCAAGTGAATAAAAATCTCAATACAATGAAACGTTTATGTCAACTGAACGTATAGTAGGTTACTAGCCGGCAGGCTAGCTTCGTTCGCCTTCTCCGCCTAGCCAGGGGGCTCCGCCCCCTGGACCCCCGACAGTATAGGCAGTGTAAGTGAGTCAAACAGGCTCGCTTCGCTCACCTGCAAAACCTCTGTCAGTGTCAGTTGAGACAAACAGGCTCGCTTCGCTCGCCTGCAAATTCCGTTCAGAAGAGATTAGAAATTTATTGAGCACAGCATTTCTACACCTAATCTGGACCTGTTTACATAATTTCAACATTTTCTGCCAATTTGTTAGAGAAAAATCTAAGAAAAACTCCGAAAATCCAAAAAATAGTAAAACGCTAATATTAAGCGTAACCTTGGGAAGTATATCGGTCATAGTTTGAAACTTGATTCAATATCTTCCAAATTAGTTCATCTATAATCTCGCTAAACCATTGAATTTACAGTTAGGATTGGTCGTATTAAGGTGGAAGATATGCAACCCGCAACACATCTACAATTTTGAAAACCTGATTACTGGCATAAATCTTGAACGAATTGCAAAAATATTTTAACACAACATTTCTATACCTTATCTGAACCTGCCCACCAAATATCAACATTTTCTACCGATTGGTTCTCGAAAAAATAAAGAGAAGGCTAAAAAACTATAGAACAACTAAAATATTTGGCGTATCCTTGGAAAGTTTTTAAAATCCGTTCTTAGCGCGCGTCTAAACGTCCAACTGAACATGCCTGCCAAATTTGAACGCATTAGGTTCAGTGGATTTTTATTTCTGGTGATGAATGAATGAATGAATGAATCAGTGCCATTTCGCTTTTATATATAGAGATGAACAGAATTGAGGAGAAAATAAATCTATCAATAACTGAATATCGCATCTAGAAAAGTTTTTTATCCACTGGTAGGTTATAACCCGGGATGATAACACATTCTACATGTTTATCAGGGCAATATGCGATATACGGCAGCTGGCACACGAATAGTACAACATTTTTATGAAGCAAATACCTAATATATGTCCAAGCGAAGAAGACATTCTGGCAAGTTTGGAAAATGACTACAGCTCGGTTAATATTCGTTCAAAAATTATGAATTTGATCTTAAAATGTGGATCACAATGTTTTCTACAATTTGAGGCAAAATTGATTGGTTTGGGACCAATATTGACCGAGCTGGAGTGATTTTCCCATCTTGCCAGAATGTCTTGTTTGGTTGGACAGGCATACCTAATGTATGTCGGGCCCAAGATATTTCATATGAAAAGTTTAATGCTGCTGGACAATATATTGTTTCCAGGCACGGCTTGGACCCGTAAACCGATGCTATGCAATGTTCTGCCTCCTTTTATTTCTTATTTTTCTTCTTCTTTCAGTTCTTACTTTCATATTATTTCCTTCTTCTCCTCCTCCTCCTCCTCCTCCTCCTCCTCCTACTACTTCTCCTCCTCCTTCGACTTCTTCTTCTTCTCCTCATCATTTTTTGTCTTCTACTTCTCCTAATCCAGCGTTGTCCAATTTTTTGTTTCTTATTTTTGAGAATTCTTCTAGTTTTTTAGTCCTTATTTCTCTACTTCTCTTTCACCTCTTTTATCTTGTCTTCATCTTACTGTTCACCCTGTCTTCTATGATCTTCCTCTTTTTATCAATCTTCATCTCAAACTAGTGCATCTTTGTTTTCTTTATTACTTCTTCTCCATCTTCTTCCCCAAGTTACTCGCTCGTCATTCTTCCTTCTCCTTCTTCTTCTTCACCCTCTTCCTTCTTTTCTACCCCTTCATCCCCCTACTTTAAATAATCCTCGTTTATGTCCTCTTTGATTCTCTTCTCATATGCCTATTTTTCTTCTTTTTTCACCATCTTCTTCCTTCTCTACATCCTTCTTCACATCGATGGTAAACCTCCATCTCCCTCCATCCTCTTCTCCCTTCTTCATCGTTTCATTTTCAATTTTTCATCCTTGTCTTATCACGCTTCTCTTCTTATTATTCCTAATCTTTTCCTTTTCATTCTGCACCCTTCCTTCGATCTTCTGTTTTCCTTCTATTCGCTATCTTCTTCTTCAACTTCTTCTTCTCTTCCTTCTTCTCCTTCATCTTCTACTTCTTCTTCTTCTTCTTCTTCGACTTCTCCTCCTTCTTCTTCTTCTTCTTCTTCTTCTTCTCCTCCTCCTTCTTCATCTTCTTCTCCTCCCTCTTTTCTGCTTTTCCTTCTTCTCTCTTCTTCTTCTTTCTTTTCTTCTTCTTCTTCTTCAACTTCTCCTCCTCCTCCTTCTTCTTCTTCTTCTTCTCCTCCCACTTTCCTGCTTCTTCTTCTTCTTCCCTTGAACAATATTCTTATCATTCCTTGTGCTTTCTTCTACTTGCAGTTGTGGATCGAAAGCTTCGACGGACAAGACTTGGAAGAAGAAGAAGAAGAAGAAGAAGAAGAAGAAGAAGAAAAGAAGAAGAAGAAGAAGGAGAAGAAGAAGAAGAAGAAGAAGAAGAAGAAGAAGAAGGAAGAAGAAGAAGAAGTAGAAGAGAAGAAGAAGAAGAAAAGAAATGAAGAAGAAGTTGAAGAAGAAGAAGAAGAAGAGAAGAAGAAGAGAAGAAGAAGAAGAAGAAGAAGAAGAAGAAGGAGAAGAAGAAGAAGAAGAAGAAGAAGAAGAAGAAGAAGAAAAGAAGAAGAAGAAGAAAGAATAAGAAATAGAGTGAAGAAAAGAAAAAGTAAAATGAGGTAGAAATAGTAGTGGAAGAAAAAAGTGGAAGAACATGCTTGAAAGAGAGTGAAGAAGAAAGCAGGAAGAGGAAGTACAACTGAAAGATGTCGGATCATAGGGTAGGGGGGTGGGGGGGTGTTGGAGTAAGAATGGAGGTCCGATGCTTTTTAATAACGCAAATATTTTGTGCCGTGTACAGAAACATAAGCGAGTTTAGGATTCTTTCTGAGCCCCCCTCCCCCCACCGCTACATACGTTAACTGACCCCCTTAGCCCCCCCCAACTACCCCCTACTGACCATCTTAAGTATGCAAAATGCATGAAAAATCGTTGTTGTAGCGACTATTGCCTGCATATTAAATACATTCGTGAGTAACGCTAAAGGCTGTCCAAGCAGAGAAAAGCCTCTGGCAAGATGGGGAAATTACTACAGCTCGGTCAATATTGGTTAAAAAATATCGATTTGGTCTCAAATTGTAGATCAGAATGTTTCCTACAATTTGAGATCAAATTGATGAATTTTGAACCAATATTGACCGAGATTGAGTCATTTTCTCAGCTTGCCAGAGGGTCTTCTTTGCTTGGACAGATTATGGGTTGTCTACAAGTTACTTTCCATGATGTATTCAGCCACAATACGATAAATTCCTAAATGCTATATCTATAGTTTGAGGATTACTTGTTTTAGATGACGCCTAAAAGTAAGGAGGTTTCGTCTGCCCCTTGTGCGCTCCAGTAGCTGTTGTTGACAATCAAGACTTGTCATTTATCGTTGTCTAGGTGATGTTAATTGAAATCAAATGATACAATACATGTTTTAGATGTTACATATATACAGGTTGTTTCAGGAGGAATGTGCAATACTTCTCAGGCTGATTCCTTACACCAAGTAGACAAAAATGTTCCATGGGACCAACCCCCAAAAACGCTTTGTTACTGAGATAACAATGGCGGAAAATTGAGATTTTTCAAAAAAAAATTTCTAATTTTTTAGAGTCTTTAGTGAGGTTCTAAAATAAGCAATTTCTATGTAAAATCAGCTGAGGAATTCAATGAAACCAGTTTCAAGTTTGCAACTTCAACGGTTATTGGGATAATTGGAAAAATATGTTAAAAACCGTCATTTTTCAACAATAAGGGTTATAACTGAATAAGGAATCATAAATTAGTATTTTTTATTAATGGAAGTTGAAGAGAGTCGGATTCTGAACAAAAAGTTAAATGGTGGCGATTGTGTAAATCTTACCCAAATCTCAGAAATAGCGATCGAAAATTGAAAAATCGCTACTATACACAAATTTATCACTTGTGCTATGTTTTGTCAATTTCCGAGTAAAGAAGACCCTCTGACAAAAGATGTGAAAATGACTCCAGCTCGGACAATATTGATTCAAAATCATTGATTTGGTCTTAAATTGTAGATCAGAATGTTTCCTACGATTGAGACCAAAACAATAGTTTCTGAACCAATATTGATCGAGCTGGAGTCATTTTCTCATCTTTCCAGAGGGTCTTCTTTGCTTGGACTGACTATAGTATTGAATCAATTTCAACAGTTTTGATTGGTTGAAAAGATGGATGGCTTGAAAATTATAGAGAAAGTCAACGATAAAGGTGTGAATAGAGAGAAGAAAGGACAGGAAAAGAAAGAACGAGGAAGAGAAATGAATGAAAGAGAGAAAAAGAGAGAGAGAGAGAGATAGACAGAGAGTGTAAGATAGTGAGACACCTCCAGTATCTTAGGCGACGACCCGCCAGTATAGTAATGGTTTAATTTCCTGATAGCTATCGTGGCAATCAACTTTTTTCCATTATCGTCATACGAAAGTTAAAAACCTACAATTGATAGTCAGACGCTTAGTACAGCACAAACCAAAAGCTAAGGCGGATGGCGAACTACTCTTCCTAGTTCTCAGCTCTGTCAGGACAGTCGGCGAGCTGTCAACTAGAACGCAAAGATGGAGATCAACCCCAGCTACACGAATTCGCTCTCGAAGTTAGCTCCAGACTGTCCTGACAGAGCTGAGCATCGATGACAGTAATTTTCCAACCGCCATGATCTATGACGCCAGCTGAAGGCAAGGAAATTAGGTCTGGTGTAGCCAGTCCAAGCAAAGAAGACATTCTGGCAAGATGGGAAAAAACTCTAGCTTGGTCAATATTCCTTCAAAAATTATAAATTTGGTCTCAAATTAAAGAAAACATTTTGATCTACAATTTTAGACCGAATTTATAGTTTTTAAATGAATATTGACCGAGTTAGAATCATTTTCCCCATCTTGCCAGAATGTCTTCTTTGCCTGGACAGACTGTAATGGAGGTGGGAGACGGCTGCCGCTATTATCTTAATTAATCACCAGGACGTAGATTTAGCTGCAATAGTTTTCGCCCCGCCACCATCTAGGGAGTCCGCCTTACCGCCATGGAGGCACTGGCGGCTCGTGCCCATAAAACAGGTGAAGTGCTGTACAGTAAAATATAGGGGCACTTCACCTGTTTCGTCGGCACGAGCCGCCAGTGATGGTGGGGAGTTTAGTTTCTGTCAAGTTGATTCTACATTCATATAATTGAAATAACTCATATTATTACTACTGATTGTTCTTCATTGTTCAATATTTTATGCAAGTTATTGAAAAAAAAATTATGGTTTTTTATACCCTATACTTTTTTACTTCAAGAATTTCTCTGTATCTGTGTAATATTTTCATTATAAAATTTTCAAGCATCATATTATATAAACACTTAGAAAAGAGATTATACAAACATACAGGATGGAAGCTGTTTGATACAATAAATAATACATTGATCACATTCATCAATAATATTGAATATTTGTAAATAAGTTTTAAAAAAATAACGATAGAATTATAGTTCTGAGAATGCTATTAGCTCTATTTTCCCGGTTTGTTGTTACAATATGACTTACATAACCTCACTTTCTGTAAAAGTTAAATGTTCAAAAATCCTCCCTGTATCTTGATTTTGCAATTTTATTGTATAGTCTGTCCAAGCAAAGAAGACCCTCTGGCAAGATGAAAAACTGCTTCCAGCTTGGTCAATATTTGTTCAAAAATTGTCAATTGAGTCTCACATTGTAGATCAAATTGTTTTCTACGACTTTAGATCAAATTCATCATTTTTGAACCAATATTGACCGAGCTTGAGTCATTTTCCCATCTTGCCAGAGGGTCTTCTTTGCTTGAACAGACTATACAATATTATTTTTTCAACTCATTTGTTCCATCTCTCCTAGGGTATATGAAATGAAAAAAATGAACATTTCATATAATATCTGCTATAGGGACCCCGGACTAGTAATTTTGCTAGGGCCACTGGCGGCTCATACCCACTAAAAAGGTGAAGTGCCCGTATCTTTTACTAAACAGCACTTCACCTGTTTCGTGGACACGAGCCGCCAGTAATTTTTGTCTACGGCCCTGGTCATGTTAGTCATAATCATACAAGAATATAGTTAATATATAATATACAAAGCGATACTTTCGACACAGTGAGATTTTTCGATGAGAGTTGCTCTACAATATTGAATAATGAACGGCGAGTGCTGCCCTCGTGCGGCCATTAGTGGCATTAACACATCTCAGTGACAGCCATTCACTGAAATCCTTCTTGCCAGATTATTGTTAAAAGCCACTCGAAGATATAGAGTAGAGTGTGATGTGCCGACAAAGAGAGAATTGGGAGAAAGATGAGAGAGAGAGAGGGAGTGAGAGAGAAAGTGAGAGAGAAAGAGTGGGTGAGTGACAGGTCCGTTTCTCATTGAGGGTGGCAGCACTTATAGTGCAAGTGTGATGGCCTTCTTAATTCGGTCTTCTTTGTTGTTCTCTTCTTCTTTTTCTTCTTCTTCTTCTTCTTCTTCTTCTTCGTCTTCTTCTTCTTCTTCTTCTTCTTCTTCTTCCTCCTCACTTCTTCTTCTTCTTCTTCTTCTTCTTCTTCTTCTTCTTCTTCTTCTTCTTCTTCTTCTTCTTCTTCTTCTTCTTCTTCTTCTTCTTCTTCTTCTTCTTCTTCTTCCTTCTTCTTCTTCTTCTTCTTCTTCTTCTTCTTCTTCTTCTTCTTCTTCTTCTTCTTCTTCTTCTTCTTCTTCTTCTTCTTCTTCTTCTTCTTCTTCTTCTTCTTCTTCTTCTTCTTCTTCTTCTTCTTCTTCTTCTTCTTCTTCTTCTTCTTCTTCTTCTTCTTCTTCTTCTTCTTCTTCTTCTTCTTCTTCTTCTTCTTCTTCTTCTTCTCTCTCTTCTTCTTCTTCTTCTTCTTCTTCTTCTTCTTCTTCTTCTTCTTCTTCTTCTTCTTCTTCTTCTTCTTCTTTCTTCTTCTTCTTCTTCTTCTTCTTCTTCTTCTTTCTTCTTCTTCTTCTTCTTCTTCTTCTTCTTCCTTCTTCTTTCTTCTTCTTCTTCTTCTTCTTCTTCTTCTTCTCTTCTTCTCTTCTTCTTCTTCTTCTTCTTCTTCTTCTTCTTCTTCTTCTTCTTCTTCTTCTTCTTCTTCCTTCTTCTTCTTCTTCTTCTCTTTTCTTTCTCTTCTTCTTCTTCTTCTTCTTCTTCTTCTTCTCCTTCTTCTTCTTCTTCTTTATCTTCTTCTTCTTCTTCTTCTTCTTCTTCTTCTTCTTCTTCTTCTTTTTCTTCTTCTTCTTCTTCTTCTTCTTTTTCTTCTTCTCCTTATTCTTTAGTCTTCTTCTTTCATTCTCATTCTTTTCGTTTATTTTATTTTTTTCTGTACTTTATCTTCTTATATTCTCTTTTCTCCTTTCCCAAGTAATTTTGCACCTATATACTAGTGGAGTACTTCGGGAAAGAAAGTTTGTATAAATACCAAGTAATAACTTCATAATATATCAAGTAATAATTTCATCTTATTATATCAATTAAAAATTTAATAATAGATCAATTTGCGTGGTACTCACAAATCTGGTATCAAAGTGATCAAAGCTCATGTTCAAGTGCATCGCATACCTGTAAAATAACAAGGAAAATCGTATTAATATATAAATCGTATTAATTGTTTATTATAATAAACAATAAGTGAAACAATTTCAATACCACAGAACCTTGGGAAGTATATCGGACATAGGCTAGTTTGAAACTTGTTCCAATATCTTTCAAATTAGTTTATCTATAATCTCGCAGAACCATTGAATTTACAGTTAGGATTGGTCGTATCGATGCGGAAGATATGCAATCCGCAATACATCTACAATTTTGAAACCCTGATTACTGGCCTAATCTTGAACGGATTGCAAAAATATTTCAACACAACATTTCTAGACCTTATCTGAACCTGCCTACCAAATATCAACATTTTCTACCGATTGGTTCTCAAAAAATAAGGAAAACGACGAAAAACTCTAGAAAAACTAAAATATTTGGCGTATCTTTGAAAAGTTTTAAAATCCGTTCTTAGCGCGCGTCTAAACGTCCAACTGAACATGCCTGCCAAATTTGAACGCATTCGGTTCAGTGGATTTTTAGTTCTGGTGATAAATGAATGAATCAGTCAGTCAGTGCCATTTCGCTTATATAGATATAGATGAAACTCTCAATGTCTTCTTCAACAATAACAATTACAATCATTATTATCAGCGCCATTATCATAACACAGCAGCTATTCAGAAATTAAATTCGCCCCATAAATTATTCTGCAATCTTTTATGACATATTACAAGATATGACTGCAGGCGAGCACAATGCATTTGACAAGAGTGAAAGGCCAAATGGATTTTGAAGGGTAGCCTATCCAACCAAAGAAGACATTCTAGCAAGCTGGTGAAATAACTCCAACTCAATCAATATTGTTTCAATAATTATAAATTTGGTCTCAAATTGTAGATCAGAATGTTTCGTTTCATTTGTGACCAAATTTATAATTTTTGAACCAATAGTGACCGAGCTGAAGTCATTCTCCCATCTTGCCAGAGTGTCTTCTCTGTTTGAGCAGATTACCCTCAGCGTCGCACCCCCCACAAAGCGAAATGCAAGGGTAAGTAACCCCTAAACCCACGTGTGCATGTGTAAAATGGCGATAAGGTTCCCGAGTGGTCACCCGTACTGGTATTGACCGCGTTCGATGTAGCTTAACAACGGTCCTAGTACTAACTATGGGCTTAGCTAGGCTGTGCTATAGGCTATGAGCGAGAAAGCATTGATTTTGAATAATTTTTAACTTTAAAATAATAGGTAAAGGTATAGCAAGCGTTGAAAGAATTGAATTTCAGATGAACAAAACAATACAAATTTTTACACTAATTGAAGAAGGCTCCTTATTTCTCACTGTAAACTATCAGAGACAATAATTGATCTATAGCACATAAACTTTTTTATGAAAAAAGTTCTGCACTTGGATTGGCTGATGGCGCAACAAGTTAGGCATCACTTAAATTTTGTATACTACAGTCTGTACAAGTAAAGAAGAGCCTCTGGCAAAAAAGGTAGAATGACTCCAGCTTGGTCAATATTTTTTCAAGAATCATAAATTTGATCTTAATTGTAGATCAAATTGTTTCCTACAATTTGAGATCAAATTGATAGTTTTTGAACCAAAATTGACCGAGCTTGAGTCATTTTCCCATGTTGCCAGAGGGTCTTCTTTGCTTGGACAGATTATACTTCATATCAGCTGTAGGTTTCAGTAGACAATTGTCAGTAGACAATAACTGTCTCGCCAATTGGCATCGTATAAACCAGCCTTGATTCCTTGTTTACAAGATGCCAATTGTCTCATGAAATTTACAGCTGATGTGAAGTATCTATTGAATCTTTTGATTTTAAAATCATCAGCTAGGCATGGCTTGATGAAAACTCTAATAGACAATATCAGCTGTTTGCGCACGACATCAGTTGTCTTACGACAATTGCCTCACCAACTGGCATCGTATAAACTGGGCATCAATGACAACTCTACTTGACAACATCAGCTGCAGGTGCGCACAAGGAGCAGATGGAACCGTCCAATTTTTTGGCATCAGCTGTAAAATTAATTTGAAATTAATAATATTCATTTGTCTGTTTTTGTGTGTCTTATATCATAAGACACACATGCCCGGTTTTTCCAAGCACACTCAAATTTGAGGGACCCTCAAGTTTACTACACTTTACTATATTTCCTATACTTATCATAGAAAATGTCAGCTGTTCATCAAAATTTGAGGGTCCCTCAAGTTTACTATACTTTACTACATTTCCTATACTTATCATAGAAAATGTCAGCTGTTCATCAAAATTTGAGGGTCCCTCAAGTTTACTACACTTTACTACATTTCCTATACTTATCATAGAAAATGTCAGCTGTTCATCAAAATTTGAGGGACCCTGAAGTTTACTACACTTTACTACATTTCCTATACTTATAATAGAAAAAATCAGCTGTTCATCAAAATTTGAGGGTCCCCCAACTTTGAGTGTGCTTGGAAAAACCGGGCAACAGAGTGTGGACTGATAATCGAATCGAAATAGTAATGAAAAGTGACTTTCAGAGCAGTAAGCTTCTTCCAATTTGATAATGACCGGAATTTCTGCCGGAATAAAACCGGAAACGCGGTGCTCCCCGGTGCGTGGAGGACACCGGAAGTGCTATTGTTTCTATTTCATGCCGACCCGCACTTTTCATACTAGTTTTCCTCGCTTCAATTACTATCATTATCATCAGAGAATTTTCATAGTGATGATCATCGACTGTAATGTAGTGTCATTGTGGTGCAATCATTACCATCAACAAAGACGTTATTTGTATCAAATCAAATACAAATACATGTATTGACAACAATAATGTATAATATTGAAAAAGTCAACAACAATTAGGCTACACAGTAGGTATAAAATTTGTGTACAAAAATTATAAAATACTTATTCTCTCTTAAGGCTGAGGCCGCACTGCTGGTGGGAAGAGCCTGGAGGGTGGAGGGTAGTTGGTAAATCTATAGAACATACACACCATCCACAGTAATACATCGTATGAATGGTATGACGTCATTCTGTTTTTGAGGTTATGTTGTCCATATTTAAGAATTTCAAGATGGCGGCTGAACACATACCATTCATACGATGTATTACTGTGGATGGTGTGTATGTTCTATAGATTTACCAACTACCCTCCACCCTCCAGGCTCTACCCACCGGCAGTGCGGCCTCAGCATTATATCTAATTATATACACCTATTAACTGTTCTACTAAAAGAGTGAATTGATGTATTACATTAGTAGGGTACTGCTAGGAATCAACCTATCAACCGAAGAAGAAATAAACCAATTTAAATTTCATTTTTAATTGAAAGAAGAAAAAGAAGAACACATAGGAGGGGGCGTAGGATGATGAAAAAGAAGAAAAAATAAGGAGATGATAGAGAAGAAGAAAAACAACAAATAATTAAGGAATGGAATAGGAACAGAAAACAGCTATGTCGGTCGGTGGCTGAAAAATCGAAACTGTATTTATATAGGTTAGACAGCTATGGTTTGTCCAAGCGAAGAAGAGCCTCTGGCAAGATGGGAAAATGACTCCAGCTTGGTCAATATTTGTTCGAAAATTATAAATGTGGTCCTTATGTTAAGATCAATGATGTTTCCCACAATTTGCGATAAAATTGATAATGTTTGAATCAATATTGACCGAGCTGGAGTCATTTTCTCATCTGGCCAGAGGCTCTTCTTGGCTTGGACAGACTATAAGAAGATGTGAAATTACAGGCTTGAGCGTCAGTCTGCTTTCCTAAAGCAAGCAGCCAATCTTCTTAAAAGGCTCAAACCATAAACTAGAGTGGTTTGGGGGTGGGGGGGGGATCAGTACCCCCTACCAGCCAATCACTTTCACACGCACAATTACGCGAGTAGGTTATTGGTGGGGGGGGGGTTGAATTTGATTCCTGTCTTATTCTACCCCCCACCATTTCAAATCTACCAACCAACACCCAAATCAAGGTAGTGATAGTACTCACCTTTCTTAGTAAGGGGTGGTGGGGGGTTTGAAGAAGCCAATTATTTGTAATAGCTCAACAGGAGAAGAAGAAGAGGAAGTGAAGAAGAAGAAAGGGAAGAAGAGGAAAAATGAAAGAAAGAGTGAGGAGGAGAAGGAGAAAGAGGAGGAAGAAAAGGAGAAGAAGAAGAAAAAATAAGAAGAAAAAGAAGAAAAAGAAAAGGAGAAGAAGAAGGAGGAGAAAAGAATCAAAAGAAAGAAGAAGAAGAAGAAAGAAGATGGAAGAAGAAAAAGAAGAAAATGAAGAATAAGAGAAAGAAGAGGAGGAGGAGAGAGAGAAGAAGAAGAAGAAGAGGAGAAGAAGAAGGAAGAAGAAGAAGAAGAAGAAGAAGAAGAGAAGAAGGAAGAAGAAGAAGGAGGAGAAGAAGGAAGAAGAAGAAGAAGGAAGAGAAGGAGGAGGAGAGGAAGGTGGAGGAGTAGAAGGAGGGAAGGAAGAAGAATATGAAGAAGCTGAAGAAGAAGAGAAGAAGAAGAAGAAGAAGAAGAAGAAGAAGAAGAAGAAGAAGAAGAAGAAGAAGAAGAAGAAGAAGAAGAAGAATAAAAAGGAGGAGAAGAAGGAGGAGGTGAGGAGGAGAAGGAGAAGAAGAAGATGAAGACAGAAGAAGAAGAGAAGGAGGAGATGGAGAAGTAAGAGAAGGAGGAGAAGGAGGAGGAGGTGTAGGAGTAGAAGATTGAGGGGGTGAGGGAAGGTTTTTGGTTTATTTTATTGCGGAAACAACAGTGTAGCTGATTGATTGGTTGTGATTGGATGTAGCTCTGAAATGTTATGGGCGGAGTTAACCCTGAATAGGCCCTTTGCCATTGAATTAATCCAATTATTTCTTGATAATTATAATCATTTCATTTCGGAAATTGTAAGTTATTGGCATAGTTTCAATGTACACTGTATAATATCTTATCAACTGAATGAATATCTATATATTTTCTATTGTTTTCAATAGAGAAAATATTCTATTCTATCATTCCATGAATTGTAAGTTGTTGACTTACATTTACGATTATCAATATCTAGAAGAGGACTTAATAATACAGAACTTCAAGGTAAGAGAATCTACCAGGTAGGCCAGCGTCCATAAGAGACCAGCAGTCCACTTTTTTCCTGCCGGATGACGTCACTAGTTTTATTTTTTACATTATGCTTTATACCTATATTTTTGATTCGACATGTATCTAGGATTCCAATTTTCCAGCTGTTCCACAGAGAATTGAAAAATAAAAAATACCACGTAAAAAGCTCAATATCAATTAAAATAATTGTGAAAATATTATTTTAAAAATGATGAATTAATTTATTGAGTATTCTTAGAGTCAAATAATGATGAATAATGTTGTGATATTAGAACAATATTATGGTATTGTTGTCATAAATTGGGGCCGAAGATTCAAGAAGCTGGCGCTCTTGTTGAGAAAAAAATAAGCTTTGGTGGGTTTAAACTATGCGATTACGATTATAAAACTGAAAATAATCATATTTCTCTACAAAACAACTAGGACAACTTAAAAATATTGTTTCCTTGTTAATTGTGATGTTCTCAACTCATCAGAATTAATTACAACAATACTATTCTTCAACACTAACAAAAATAGGTTATGTTTACATTTTCATCAGCTGTGCTTTTCATTTTGGGCACTAGAGTGCGGCACTGTAGAAAAATAGTGACGTCAGATTTGTGAACCATAATTTCCAGGCCAAGTCCCACCAGGTAAGATTTACTAGCCTTGACAGAACTGTACATTATTTTGCATGTCTGCCCAACTACATAAATAGGTTGTACCCCTGTCGCCTACCTAATATTTTGTGGAAGGCGTGACACCGGTGTTGAACGATGATATTTCTATTATCATATGAAAGAAAATGAATATATTCGTATGTGTATGTATACAAAATAAATATTTACAAAAAAAAAAAAAATCAAGACAGTGTTTGAGCTAAAGGAGAAACAAAATTTCTATTTTATTAAAAATCCACTGCAGTATGATTGAATGAAATTCAAATTAATGTATTGAATTAAAAAAAACAAATGAATTTATAAAAAAAAACAATAGAATATGTATCACACATTTGTAAAGATTAGTTTCGACATTAAAGTTTCGACATAACTTAGTAACTGAAAACTGAAGTAGATATTGGCCGATATGAACAAATAATGAAAATACTATTTATCCTTATAATTTAGTCCTCATAATATTCAGAAAAATCATATCCATATCATACTATCTAAATTGTTACATAAAGTAAGAAGGATATTCTACTAAACAAAAATAGTATCAAAATCGCCATCTATCGGAGTCAGTAGTAAACAAGTTAGCTGGTACTGTCTTTAGTTCTCGATTCCCATTGGCCAATTGCTTCCGCCCGTGTTGAAAGTGGGAGGACAGTCTCGTCCAATCACAGAGCTCTAACGCAGTCATATTGGATTCTACCATTTTGTTCACGGAGGCAGCCATTTCCTTGTTGTTGATTCAGATTCACACTTGCCATCTCATTCACTATATCTCACTCACTCTGTCATTCTCTTCTCTATGACGTTCATTCACACTCTCTCTCTCACTCACTCTCTCTCTTTTCATTGTTGAGTGTTAATGGGAGAGATGTCTTTTAACATCCCTCTCCAAGAATGGACATTTATATGTCTAAACTCCACCATTTTATGTAGATACAGCCCGAATTTATATAACCGTTAGCTTATTGAGTTACATCAGTCTCATTTTGCAAGTTTTCAAAATTTATAATTAGCCAACTTATGCAAACCATAATGTAATTAGTGTAATTTTCATTTATTTTTATTCTTATAGCATGAGATTCGAATTATTGTATTATGTAATCTACATGAATAAAGTGATTGAATCTGAATCTGAGTCTCTCTCTACCTCTCATCACTCCATCTTTTTTACTAATAGCGAGATTCGGCCCGTTTCCATACGATAACAATCTGTATATAGTCTGTCCAAGCAGAGAAGACATTCTGGCAAGATGGGAA
Source organism: Sogatella furcifera (assembly GCA_017141385.1). Taxonomy (NCBI): domain Eukaryota; kingdom Metazoa; phylum Arthropoda; class Insecta; order Hemiptera; family Delphacidae; genus Sogatella; species Sogatella furcifera. The sequence continues at coordinate 456,866 of CM029547.1, read as the reverse complement.
AATGACTCCAGTTCAAACAATATTGGTTCAAAAATTATAAATTTGATCTTAAATTGTAGGAAACATTCTGATCTGTAATTGAAGACTAAATTTATACTTTTTGAGGCAATATTGTTTGAACTGGAGTCATTTTCCCATCTTGCCAGAGAGTCTTCTTTGCTTGGACAGAATATATCAGTGTGTGTCGATCCGCAAGTGTTATCAAACAAGAAGGCGGACCCAGTCTCATTAAAAACCATTTTCTCCTTAATATCAGCCAACAAATAATTAAACCCCATGTGCACTCGCAGAAAAAAAGACCCACGAAATTAGCATCCATTACCAAATTTGGCAGTTCAGTTCCTCCTGCCCAACTCAACTCCTGATGTAGTGTGACCTAGCAAAGAAGAGCCTCTGGCAAGATGAGAAAATGACTCTAGCTCGGTCAATATTTGTTCAAAAATTATTGATTTGGTCTCAAATTATAGATCAAAATGTTTCCTAAAATTGAGACCAAATCGATAATTTTTGAACCAATATTGACCGAGCTGGAGTCATTTTCTCATCTTGCCAGAGGCTCTTCTTTGCTTGGCGAGAGTATACTCATTCGACTTTCGAACCAGAGTAGCACGTATAAGATAGGCAATACAATGTATTCCAAGTGGGCAGTTACATCGAATCGAGTGGAAATTTGCATTTTTTCATTCATCAATCACTGGAGCGTGACGTCATAAACGGATTCATTTGAATTTTTAACTTGGAGTTTGGCGATCTACATAGAAATAATTACACAGAGAAGTTTTCAAAGCTTAGATATCAAACTTTGAAGGCATAGAGATGGTGATGGTGATAAAAATGAAATAGGTTAAAATTTACGCATTATTTTAATAGCATATTATGTTCTTCAACTGACATAATAATGCTTCTTCTTCTTCTCTTCTTCTTTTCTTCTTTTTGTTTACTTTTATTCTTCTTCATCATCTTCTTCTTCTTTTCTTCTTGTTTATTCTTCTTCTTCTTCTTCTTCTTCTTCTTCTTCTTCTTCTTCTTCTTCTTCTTCTTCTTCTTCTTCTTCTTCTTCTTCTTCTTTCTTCTTCTTTATTTTCTTCTTATTTCTTTTCTTCTTCTTCTTCTTCTTCTTCTTCTTCTTCTTCTTTATTTCTTTTTTCTTCTTCTTCTTCTTCTTCTTCTTCTTCTTCTTCTTCTTCTTCTTCTTCTTCTTCTTCTTCTTCTTCTTCTTCTTCTCCATCTTCTTCTTTTCCTTCTCCTTCATCATACGATACGATTATTCTTCTTCCTCTTTTTCTTCATCTTCTTCTTCTTCTTCTTCTTTTTTCTTCATCTTCTTCTTCTTCTCTTCTCCTTCTTCTTCTTCTTCTTCTCCATCCCCTTCTTCTTCTTCATCTTCTTCTTTTTCTTCTTCTTCATCATACGATACGATTATTCTTCTCCCTCTTATCCTTCATCTTCTTCTTTTTCATCTCCATCTTCTTCTTCTTCTCCTTATCCATCTTATCCCCATCTCCTTCTTCTTCTTCTCCATCCCCTTCTTCTTCTTCATCTTCTTTTTCTTCTTCTTCATCATACGATACGATTATTCTTCTTCCTCTTTTTCTTCATCTTCTTCTTCTTCTTCTTCTTCTTCTTCTTCTTCTTCTTCTTCTTCTTCTTCTTCTTCATCTCCATCTTCTTCTTCTTATCCTTATCCATCTTATTCCCATCTCCTTCTTCTTCTTCTTCTCCATCCCCTTCTTCTTCTTCTTCTTCTTTTTCTTCTCCTTATCCATCTTCTTTACCAACTCCTTCCATTTCTCTTTCCTAAACCCTCTCCCGAATAGTTTTATTATAATTTTTTTATTACACACACAGTTTTCAATTTACATCCAGAAGCTTTGTTACGCTTGGCTAATAGACTCAACCATTATGAGAAAATTGTTTATTCGGAGGGGCCAAACATTTTACTGCCCGTAATTAGACTACTGTATATCATTACTGTACAAGTAATTAGGTTTTTGGACGATTACATCAGTTTGCTGACGAACAATTTACCCACGTCAGTCACTTTTGACTGGCATCTGATCTTTATTCGAAACTGTTGTATACATGTTAAAGTTTGTAGATTGACCATTCACTATTGAGATTGTATTTTATTATAGATTTATATTTAGATTGTATGTTTTCGATTTTATATTGTTCATTTCGAATATCATCGAATCTATATCTATAAAAGCGAAATGGCACTGACTGACACACTGGCTGATTCATTCATCACCAGAACTAAAAATCCACCGAACCGAATGCGTTCAAATTTGGCAGGCATGTTCGGTTGGACGTTTAGATGCGCGCTAAGAACGGATTTTAGAAACTTTTCAAGGATACGCCAAATGTTTAAGTTTTTCTATAGTTTTCCGGCGTTTTCTCGATTTTTTCGAGAACCAATCGGTAGAAAATGTTGATATTTGGTAGGCATGTTCAGATAAGGTCCAGAAATGTTGTGTTGAAATATTTTTGAATTCCGTTCAAGATTACGCCAGTTATCAGTTTTTTCAAATTGTAGATGTATTGCGGGTTGCAAATCTTCCGCCTTGATACGACTAATCCTTACTGTAAATTTAATGGTTCAGCGAGATTATAGAAGAACTATTTTTGAAAATATTGAATCAAGTTTCTAACTATGTTCGATATACTTCCCAAGGTTACGCTCAATATTAGCGTTTCACAATTTTTCCGAGTTTTTCTTGGATTTATTGAGAACGAATTGGCAAGTGTTGAAATTTGGTGAATAGGTCCAGATTAGGTCTAGAAATGCTGTGCTCAATAAATTTCGAATTCCTTCTGGGGAATTTGCAGGCGAGCGAAGCGAGCCTGTTTGAATCACATTGCCGATACTGTCGAGGGTCCAGGGGGTGGAGGCTAGGCGGAGAAGGCGAGCGTAGCGAGCCTGCCAGCTAGTGATTTGATAAAATAATCTAATATCGAATAGATAGAGCTACATTTAACTTATGACTGATTACATTCAACTTGAAATTTGAAACCAGATCGACAAAAAAAGATAATTTTGAAGGCATTTGTAAAACGTTTTTCAAAAATAATGCCACGTTTACACAGGAATATTAATAACATTTGTTGATAACTTTTTTGAATAACGTATTATTATATAGAGTTATGAATGACATAACTTATTTTACAAAAGTTATTAACATTCCAGTGTAAACGCGGCTTAATTTAGCAATGTTTGGAGAAGTTATATTTTTAGTTGAGGGCAAGAAATGCACAATTTAGTAGGTCATCGATTGTACCTCAGTTTACTATAAAAAGGATTCTCCCTCCTTTGGGAAATTTGCTAGTCGTTAGTGACGAAGACAGTCAGTCGTTTCTCGTCTCTGGAGGAATAGTAATTGTTGTATTACACTCTATCATTAACTGGATGTTATTCAGAGGTGTTCTGCGCTATCACTTGGTTACGGAAACTGGCTTATGGTTGAGAGGATCAACATGCTGACCACACGTTACCTCTATCCTGGTTGATGATTATTCACCTCTGCTGTATTAAAGTGGTGTGAATATGAAACTGGCAACCAGCTGGTAGTATAGGTCTAAGCCCTTCATAAGCTGTTGAGCCATTTACATACATACTCTGAAGATAACTCATATAGTCTGTTCAAGCAAAGAAGGCCCTCTGGCAAAATGGGAAAATGACTCCAGCTTCGTCAATATTGGTTAAAAAATTATCAAATTAATCTCAAATTGTAGGAAACAATTTGATCTACTATTAAGACTACATTCATAATTCTTGAACAAATATTGACCAAGCTGTAGTTTTTGTTTAACTCTTCTATAATTAAATAGTTTGATTGTATAGTCTGTCCAAGCAAAGAAGACCCTCTGTCAAGATGGGAAAATGACTCCAGCGTGGTCAATATTTGTTCAAGAACTATAAATGTTGTCATCAGAGTTGATCAAATCGTTTCCTACAATTTGAGATCGAATTCATAATTTTCGAAACAAAATTGACCGAGCTTCAGTCATTTACCCAAGTATATATATTGTGTCCAAGCAAAGAAGACCCTCTGGCATGTTGGGAAAATGACTCCAGCTCGGTCAATATCAGTTGAAAAATTATTCATTTGGTCTCAAATTTTAGATCAGAATGTTTTCTACAATTGAGACCAAAATCAATAATTTTCGAAACAAAATTGACCGAGCTTCAGTCATTTTCCCATCTTGCCAGAGGGTCTTCTTTGCTTGGTCGGACTATAGTAGTCTTCCTCTAATATTAGAGAAGATAGGGCTTCCATTATTTACTGTAAACTTGTACAATCCACAAAATATTGCCCCATTTATTGAAACTTCTAAATTAGTTAGTTTTTTAAAACTAACTTCTAAAATTGGTTAGTTTTTTGATTGTAACCTATAATACAATGTCTTATTGTTATCAATTCAGGTGAGCGCTGAAAAGAAAACTAAGAATAATTTAAACAAGAACAAGACAACAACGTATTCTATTTTCATCTAGAACTGACTTATCTACTACTGTTCTGTTAATGAATAAATAACGACTGAAAATCATTTTCTTCTTCTTCTTCTTCTTCTTCTTCTTCTTCTTATTCTTCTTCTTCTTCTTCTTCTTCTTCCTCTTCTTCTCTTTTTCTTCTTCTTCTTCTTCTTCTTCTTCTACTACTACTGTTCTGTTAATGAATAAATAATAACAACTGATAATCATTAAGGTTGCAAATATTTATTTTGGCCCTCGCGTACTTGGTAGTTGGCGCATGCTGAGTAGACACGCAGCTACAATGTGAATGAACTGTAAGGAAGGGTCTTCTCAGTTTGAAAACTACAATAATCGAATTGCGGCCGTAAGCGTAACATTGCGTGCAAGAAAAGTCTGTAAATATAAACTGTAGGTTATCTTCGCAAGAAATTATCTGATGAAATTTGATGGATACTTGCTCACTGGTATCGATTTAATGTTCGGAATAAACTGTGTTCAGAAACAGTTTTTGTGATAGTTGATGGTGGGGGAAATGTTTAGCGTTCAAGAAAATCATTGTCATAAGGACAAAATTATGAAAACAGTTGGGTTTATTGAAACAATTGGGTTTAATGGAAGAATTGGGTTTAATAGAAGAATTGGGTTTAATTGAAGAATTGGGTTTAATGGAAGAATTGGGTTTAATTGAAGAATTGGGTTTAATGGAAGAATTGGGTTTAATGGAAGAATTGGGTTTAATGGAAGAATTGGGTTTAATGGAAGAATTGGGTTTAATGGAAGAATTGGGTTTAATTGAAGAATTGGGTTTAATGGAAGAATTGGGTTTAATGGAAGAATTGGGTTTAATGGAAGAATTGGGTTTAATGGAAGAATTGGGTTTAATTGAAGAATTGGGTTTAATTGAAGAATTGGGTTTAATGGAAGAATTGGGTTTAATTGAAAAATTGGGTTTAATGGAAGAATTGGGTTTAATGGAAGAATTTAGAGAATGGAAGAATTGGGTTTAATGGAAGAATTGGGTTTAATAGAAGAATTGGGTTTAATGGAAGAATTGGGTTTAATTGGAAGAATTGGGTTTAATTGAAGAATTGGGTTTAATGGAAGAATTGGGTTTAATGGAAGAATTGGGTTTAATTGAAGAATTGGGTTTAATGGAAGAATTGGGTTTAATTGAAGAATTGGGTTTAATGGAAGAATTGGGTTTAATGGAAGAATTGGGTTTAATTGGAAGAATTGGATCCACATTATTGTGAGATTATTGGATTGAATTCCTGCATCTGTTTTCCTCTATGATTTTGATTCTATGATTTCCGTCCCTTGTTTTCATTCTACTCTCAAATATTTCTGTATTCTTCTCCATAAAATATTTTCTTCCTCTTGGAAGATGGAAATGGACTAATAATATCTAAGAGATTTATTCATTCAGATATACAAATCACAATCATAATAATAATATGATAGGGAAAGAGGAAACAGACACAGGCCCTTTACTATCTCGATCCCAATTTTGAAGGAAAATTCAGTTCAGAAAAGTTTATGTTCATTGAAATCTTCTTAGCACAGATATCTTTTGATGCAAAAAACTATAAGAGAATTTTGATTTTAGTAGGTTGACACGAGAAATCTGTGAAGAAAATCCGTAAAAAGAGATAGTAACGAGAATGTCTTGAAAGGGTAAAGAGAAAACTGTGGTTGAGGGTTTGAAAAGAAGTAGGAAACGTTAAAAGGAACAACAATGCAGAAGCATGAAGAAGAATCTGAGGAAGAATAGGGAAAGTTTAGGAATATCAGAACAGAATATGAACTATAGTCTGTCCAAGCAAAGAAGACCCTCTGGCAAGATGAGAAAATGACTTCATCTCGGTCAATATTGGTTTAAAAATTATTGATTTGGTCTCAAATTGTAGATCAGAATGTTTCCTACTATTGAGACCAGATCAATAATTTTTGAACCAATATTGACCGAGCTGGAGTCATTTTCTCATCTTGCCAGAGGGTCTTCTCTACTTGGTCAGACTATAGCTAGGTAGAATGTAAAGTATGTAATGGGAGAATAAAATGTAAAAAGGTGTTGATGGAAAAGTATAGGAAGAAATAAAATATCAAGTGGAAATGAACAGAAAAGTCTTCAAGATTTCAAGTTTCCGAATTTGGAAAACCAATATAATGGAAGGGTGATTACATCAATTTCAAGTCATTAGAATGATATGAAGAGAAAGTGAAAGATAATGAGAAGTGTTCAAGGAATGAAGACGTGATGAAAGATGGCACACAGTGAGAAAATAATAGTAAGTAGAAAGACGGAAGCAAGCTCTTTGATTGAGCGCCAATTTTTGGCCATCAACTGGTAAACAAAAAAAACGCAAAACTGTAAATCAGTGATGTCTTCAGTGCGAGACGAAAATAATCTTCCCAAAAATACGCGCCGCGGCCCCAAAAATGCGCTCACTACTCACTCAAACTCTCAACTCAAGCATAGTCTGTCCAAGCAAAGAAGACCCTCTGGCAAGATGAGAAAATGACTCCAGCTCGGTCAATATTGGTTCAGAAATTATTGATTTGGTCCCAATCGTAGAAAAAACATTCTGATCTACAATTTGAGACCAAATCAATAGTTTTTGAACCAATATTGACCGAGCTGAAGTCATTTTCTCATCTTGCCAGAGAGTCTTATTTGCTTGGACAGACTATATAATGGGAACTGACTGTCTACAAGTTTCCCACTGCATGACAATATTCAAGTTCACTAACAGCTGATTCCATCCTATTTATGTTTTGAAATCAGCTGATGTAAAGAGCAGAATCAAGCTGATAATCTGCTATCGGATGGCTTGAAATCAGCTGATGTATAGTGCAAAATTAAGCTGATTATGTGCTATCATACTGCTTGAAAGAAGCTAAGGGGGTATTACACGATAATAGTTCTATGATCATAGAACTAGATCATAAACCTAGGCCATTTTGCCTTTGTCACACAATAAAATAATAATTACACTATAAAATTTATAATAGAATAGAATGACTTCTTTATTTCAATGACGTAGAGACATTTGAACAGTATAATGTCCACTCTACTACTTAACCACTATTATAGGTACTGTATAGCCTAAATTAAATGTAAATAAAAAGAAATTAATATAAATTACAAACAAAGTATGGTATATGATGGGAGTGTGAAATCATATTTTCATCTCATTCCATACAGCATAAAACTACTGAAGTCTAGTACTGGCCCAAGTTATCGATTAGAAGTGAAACTGAGTCTAAATTCCAAAATAAATATAGTCGATTATGTAGATATTATAGATGCTGATAGTAAATCTACTGTTTATAGTCAAAATCTACTGTTTATGGTCAAAATCTAACGTAGCTAACGCCAATACGTTAGGAGGTTTCGTCAGTCCCTTGTACGTGATGCAATCTACTAACACCTGATGTAAGACATCTCTTGCTAGATTTTATAAGACAGAACTCTAGCTAAAGCACTGTCAACCAATAAGAAAATCAGCTGTTGGAGCACACAAGTCAAAGATTAAACATCGCCCATCAACTGCTTCCACCTACTGGTTGAATTTGGAAACTTTTCTACAAGATGTTTTCGGCCATTTTGATCGCAGGCGGAGCTTGGAGGCGTGTCCAATGGGAGTCGAAGCAAGTCACCCTATTGCGACTGCCATCTGCTGGCTGAATTCGGAACTATTTTAAATGTTATTCAAGAAAATTGGGTAGAGCAGTGAAAATGGCATGAAATCTTCAATTTGCTTGTTATTGAGTTTCCAATGTTTGTTGAAACATCTCAATTTCCGGTAAAATGAAATATTTATGATGATTCCCAATATTTTTCTGTGAAAAATTTATTATTCCCTTCCTTATGTGCTTTCAAGTAAACTAATAAAATAAATTAATTAAAAATTTAAAATATCAAGATTCTAATGATAAAGTACGGTACAATGTGACAGGTTTGCTTAATGTAGAAAGCCTTTAATTATGTTGTATAAATTCCTGTAGGCTTCATATTTTCATCTATCCAACAGCATGAAAATATGAAACAATACGTTGGGATAAAAGCAAAGCAAGTTTCTATAATAAGTTTACATTTTCCTATACTTAGCATAGAAAATGTCAGCTGTTCTATAAAAATTTGAAGATCCTCATGTTCGAGTGTGCTTGGAAAAACTCGGGTATCAGTGTTTGAGTATAGTATTTCTGTAGTATTCTTCTATGTATTATAGGAGTTTCTTTAGTATGGAATTCATTAAAATCGTTAAAACTAGAAAACGGAATCGTTTGATCAGGTTGATCTCAACAGCCATCAACAGCGTAATAAGATCTTAACCAGTTTCTCACCTGATTTATTCATTTTTTTATTCATTCCTTCCCATTTAATTAATTATGACTTCAACTTGGGTTGCTCATTATCACTAATAACATTTTAATGAAGCTTTCAACGTTGCCGCTGGTTAATTAATGTGAAATCTTCAAACTAGTTGCTTGTCATTGAGTTTCCAGTTTTTTGTTGATACAAGGTATTGAAAAATAAGTTATATGTAGCATGTTATTTTGGGTCATTGCTAGGTAACAGGTACAAGATATGTTTACTTTATTCAATTTTTCACATAAAATCACAAAGCAGAGCATGTTAATTGAAATTGAAATATCAAATTCTAATGATAAAGTACGGTACAATTTGACAGTGCCATTCTTATCGAATAACTTTAGTTTTTTCAACAAATTGACTGTTTTTTCAACAAACTGGAACTAAATAGATTGAATACTATGATTAAAAAAATGCGTATATGGTTTTTGTTGTGGGGAGCTACCCATAAGGGTAGGTTCCACACGCCTTGGTTACCCATCCGAAAACAGTCCATAGTTTTTGTGACTTATTCATCTTTTATTCTTTCTCTACAATTGCGACTTTGTGTCCAAGTATTTTAAGCAAAGGATGAATGAGTGATGATGATGAAGGTTTAAGATGTAGGTTATATGTCCATCCACAATGTCCACGTAACTCACAAATTTCAACCTGATTATTTTTTTATTCATACCTTTCTTTTAAAATTATGACTTCAACTTGGGTTGCTCATTATCACTAAAACATCAAAAATATCTAAAATGATTTGAACTAGTTGATCATTTCAAGTACGAGTTTTAAAGCAAAAAGGTAGTTAAACTATCACAATCACCTAGCAACCGTTTCACAGTATATTTGAGTTTAAATTTAATTATGAAACTTTATCTTCCTAGATTTTTCACAAGTTATTCCTACTAAACAGATACAATTTCCATCGCTTATTCTTGAACAAACTCATCTATTCCATTCATTTAGTCGCGTGTCTCGTTTTGATAATTTACTTCTTCACAAACGAGTAAAAGAAAGAGAGATGAAAGAGAGAAGAAGGACGAGAAGTGCATGAAAAGAGAAGAAGAAACAAATTAGTGTAAATTAAGTTTGCCAGGAAAATCGGGAAAAGTATCATAGTCACTTGACAGCTAACTGATGGAGGCGCTTTTCCGTTTTCCGTCCCTAATTTTTGAAAAGTGCATGTCACTTATATCCTCTGTACTGATTTTACATTATATACAGGGTGTGTATGTATCAATGGGGCACCCCTTCTAATAAATCGTTCAGTCGCGTTTTTAAAAGCAGCATGCAAAAGAGGAGTCAAAGCAGCAATCAATTTGGAAGTTAACTAGCAACTAATGGCTTGTTATTTGAAAATGGTTGATAGCTTTCCGCATTTTTCATTTTTTTTTTCTGCTAACCCTTTTTCTTCAACACACATAATATAGAGCTGAAGTCGAAAACTTGGGCGGTTTCATATGCTCCTTTCCAAGCAGCACTGGCGGCTCGTACACACGAAACAGGTGAAGTGCCCGTATCGTATACTGTACAGCACTTCACCTGTTTCGTGGGCACGAGCCGCCAGCGCTAAGCGGACATGTTTTGTGCTATAAAAGCAGATGAGTTGTGTGAGATTTTGAGAGAAATGTGAGGAGAGAGGAAAGAGAATGGGAGAAAAGAGTATTAAAGGGAAAGGGAGAGAAAGTGTAACATGAAGAGAGAGATAGAGAGAGAGAGAGTGAGAGAGAGAGAGAGTAAGTCAGAGTGATCATGAGATATGCCTAATTTTGTTTCTTGTTCTGGTAAATCGAATCACATGAATATTTTTTTTCCTTTGGATTTCAAAATTATATCAACAGAAGTAGAGCAGCTCTTTGAGAACGATTTTCTATTTATTGGCTTTACTTTTACAAGTCAAAACGCTTCAAGTTCAACTCGTTATAATTTTTACTTGTACTTGAACTTTTATACTGTATGATTTTCAATATTTTTGATGATGATTTTTATTGCTAGGCTAAATACAGGGTGTTTCAGGAGGAATGTGCAATACTTCTCAGGCTGATTCCTTACACCAAGTAGACATAAAAAATCCATGGGACCAACCCCCAAAAACACTTTGTTACCGAGATAACAATGGCGGATAATTGAGATTTTTCAAAAAATATTAATTTTTCTAATTTTTTAGAGGCTTTAGTGAGGTTCTAAAATAATCAATTCCTATGTAAAATGAACTGAGGAATTCAATGAAACCTGTTCCAAGTTTTTAACTTCAACGGTTATTGAGATAATTGGAAACATATGCTAAAAAACGCCATTTTTCAACAATAAGGGTTATAACTGGATAAGCAATCATAAAATTGTATTTTTTATTAATGGAAGTTGAAGAAAGTCGGATTCTAAAGAAAAAGTTAAATGGCGGCGATTGTGTAAATCTTACTCAAATCTCAGAAATGGCGATCAAAAATCGCAAAATTGACAAAACATAGGACAAGTGATGAATTTGTGTTTAGTAGCAATTCTAAGATCATTGATCGCCATTTCTGAGATTTGGGTAAGGTTTTCACAATCGCCGCCTTTCAACTTTTTCTTTAGAATCCGACTCTCTTCAACTTCCATTGATTAAAAATACAATTTTATGATTCCTTATCCAGTTATAACCCTTATTGTTGAAAAATGGTGTTTTTAGCATATGTTTCCTATTATTTCAATAACCGTTGAAGTTACAAACTTTGAACAGGTTTCATTAAATTCCTCAGTTAATTTTACATAGGAATTGATTATTATGAAACCTCACTAAAGCCTCTAAAAAATTATAAAAATAAATATTTTTTGAAAAATCTCAATTTTTTGTCATTTTTATCTCGGTAACAAAGCGTTTTTGGGGTTTGGTCCCATGGAACTTTTTTGTCTACTTGGTGTAAGGAATCAGCCTGAGAAGTATTGCACATTCCTCCTGAAACACCCTGTATATCTTTTCAAAATCAAGAATAATTCAATAATAGTAAGATACATGGGATTCACACAGTATACGTACTGTGTAATGTACTATATATACTGTTTACTATAATAATAGTATAGCTATATACAGTAGTTGATAACTATGATCCATATGATCCAAATATTTTGTACTAAACTTACACTGATAAGTATCAAGTACTTTTCGTGTGTTTTGTAATGAATACTGAACTTACACTGATAAGTACTTTATTCTCATCAAGTATCAAGAACATATCCTGTGTTAATCTTATCTACGGTAATAATTAAACATATTAGTGAGTCGAACTCACTAATACTCACTGAGGCTTAATGATCTACTAATAATGAACTACGTATATTCCTTCACCAACTGATGACAAATCCATTTCAACTTGATAACTCACTAATAATCATTCAAACAGGGTATCAAATCCCAGTGGCGGTTCGTGCCCACGGAACAGGTGAAGTGCTGTACAGTAAAAGATACGGTCACTTCACCGGTATCGTGGGCACGAGCCGCCACTGATATAATTTTCAACTTGTGAATCTCTCTCCTCCATCGTTCAAATCATTTACAAGCCAACCTTCAACGGTTGATTGCGTCAAACTATGACACTATTAATACTGTTTAATCGATTTTTGACGTATTGCTGACTGCTCTAATACCTCTCAACCATCAAACTGCAATTTCACTTCCAAGCAAAGAAGACCCTCTGACAAGATGGGAAAATGAAACCAGCTTAGTCAATATTAGTTTAAACATTATAAATTTGGTCTCAAATTGTAGATCAGAATGTTTTCCACAATTTGAAACCGAATTGACAATTTTTGACCCACTATTGACTCAGCTGGAGTCATTTTCCCATCTTGTCAGAGGGTCTTCTTTGCTTCGACAGACTATAATAGATTCCACAGGAGTAATGGATCGCTTCTAAACTGTTTGAACACTTTGTGGCCTAACTTTGAACTACATTAAGTTAATAGATTTCTGACGTAGGCAGCTGAATCTGGTCTAAAACTGTTCTAATAGCTTATAACCGTTAGCGATACTTATGCCAGAGATAAACGAGATATTCAGCTAGATATAGATATAGACCTTAATATGTAATTAGTCCAAATAGATTTTTGAGGTAATGGATATAGAGCTATGGTCTGTCCAAGCAGAGAAGACATTCTGGCAAGATGGGAAAATGACTCTCTAGCTCGGCCAAAATTGATTGAAAGATTATAAAATTGAACTCAAATTGTAGAAAAGCTTTTGATCTACAATTTGAAACCAAATTTATAATTTTCGGAGCAATATTGACCGAACTGGAGTCATTTTCCCATCTAGCAAGAATGTCTTCTTTGCTTGGACAGACTATAGATATATGTTTATTAGTCTATGCAACAGTTGAATAGATTTTTGTCGTAATGATCCCGTTCACAATGGTAATGTTTGCGCACGGTTAGAAGACCCGTCTTCAAATGTTAATTGTGTAGTAACGGCGTGTCTTCCCGTTTGCGCGAACTGTAATAAAGTTAATAGATTTTGACGTACGTCAACCGTTAGCCAGAGTTGTGACAGTTTTGACGCAGCGCTTGACGCGCGTCAAACTCTGTCCATCAGTTTACTATTATTAGAAAGTTAATCCTAGATTATCTAACCGGGGCTTCGTTTCAATGTCTGTCCAAAGTAGTGGTGGTAGAGTCTGTCCAAGCAAAGAAGAGCCTTTGGCAAGATGAGAAAATGACTGCAGCTCGGTCAATATTGGTTCAAAAATGATTGATTTTGTCTCAAATTGTAGATCAGAATGTTTCCTATAATTGTGGAGACCAAATCAATAATTTTTGAACCAATATTGACCGAGCTGAAGTCATTTTCTCATCTTCCCAGAGGCTCTTCTTTGCTTGCACGAACTAGATTTAGAGTACTAGTAGTTGGACTTGCTAAAGTAGAGACCGCAGTTACAGCTTGGCCAAAATTGCATTTGCTTGTTTCGATGACCGGGGCTAGTTGCACGGCTGCCGCAAATCCATTCGTCAATCATGCGCGGGAGTGTGCGTGCGTGCGCCTAGATGAGATTTGTATGTATTTAGAGGTGGTGGTGACAGCTGTTGATTGATGGTGGGGGGGAGAGGGAGGGGTTAGTAGAGAGAGTTAGCTCTACCAGCCAACGACCTGAGGACGAAGAAAATCATGTGATTTTGAGGTATATATTTTTTTATTGCGGATGATTAGTGATTGATGAGGTGAAAAACAGCCATGCCTACTGGGTCTCAAACCCTGACCTAGCGGACTGAAGGTTGTTATTTTCATCTCTGTCATGTAACCCATGTCCAGAGGTACTTATTAAACATATCAAACCATTTTTACAATATGTGAAGTTATACTACTTTTCTAAACTATCATGTAGCATCCCACTATAGAGTTTATAATATATTGTAGAGTGTGATAGTATATTGTACAGTATTGGCCTTAGATTAATTAGAATCTAGGATCTGTCTTCGAATTTTGGTTGAGTTTTGAGGTCAAAATTGCTAGTAAGTAATATACTCTGGCCAAGCAAAGAAGAGCCTCGTCTGGCAAGATAAAAAAATGACTCCAGCTCGGTCAATATTGATTCAAAAATTATTGATTAGGTCTCTATTTTAGAGAATATTTTGATCTACAATTTGAGACCAAATCAATAATTTTTGAACAAATATTGACCGAGCTAGAGTCATTTTCTCATCTTGCCAGAGGCTCTTCTTTGCTTGGCCAGACTATACGAGTTTTCTGCAACATTGGTCCCTAACTGATTTAAATTTGAAGCTAGAGTATTCGATTATAAAGGAATAATGGACAAACGTTTTGTATTCAAAAACAAAGATTTCGAGGTGGATCAAAGATGCTGTACTCAAAAGTTACTAAAAGTTACTCATGATAAAAGTACTGAATTAATTAAATTTTTGATCTGACTTCATGTTTTTATTGAGCTTTTTCGGGACAGGATGCTAATATTTTATATTATAAATGCTAAATAATAGATACATAATACATACTGATAGATACATTATGGATACTAATATATATATATATATATATATATATATATATATATATATATATATATATATATATATTATATACATTATTGTTTAATAATGATCCTCAAGTGATATGAAGTGAATTTTGAAGCTAATATTGACTTCCTATGAAAAACCTAGGCCTTTCTTGTGTAAACTTATAAGTCTTTGTAGCACTTGAAAAAATAAACGCGTTCAATTATTGTATTATTTTTTATGAAACTCATATAGAATACCATTTACTTAATGGACCTTTGTCTCTTTTTTCAACTTCAATTTGTAATCTTGTAGAATATTCACGCATTTTACATCAAAGAGTACCACAGACTTGAAAGCCCAAAACTGTTCCTCTCAAACTTATACAAACAATAATTATAATTTAAAAAATTATTTATCTCTAGTCTCTTCTATCTTCTAGTCTCTTTCTAATTTTAGTATTCCCCATCTCATACTAGTAGAACTGAATTGGAAGTTACATGTATTACAAATAAGAATTACAGCACAGAAAATATAAATCTTATAAATTCTGTGTCCTCACATTATTGGACTTCTAGTCTGAAGGATAATAAGGCTGCACTACACCAACTTGGCAGATCACAGCGAGGCCGTGCTACATGCAACAAGGTCTACTATAGTCTGTCCAAGCAAAGAAGACCCTCTGGCAAGATGGAAGAATGACTCCAGCTTAGTCAATATTTGTTGAGGAATTATAAATGTGGTCTTAATGATAGCTAAAATTGTTTCCAACAATTTGAGACCAATTCAATAATTTTTGAACCAATATTAACCGAGCTGGAGTCATTTTCCATCTTGCCAGAGGCTCTTCTTTGCTTGGACACACTATAGTAGTTGATCCAAGCGGCGCATCTTAATCGAGGGATCAATTATTAACAAGAAGCAAAAGAGGCATCCAAGGCAGAGAGAGAGAGAGAGAGCAGAGAGAGAGAGAGAGAGAGAGATAGTGAGAGAGAGAGAGAAAGAGAGAATGGTGTTTGTAATACAGTAAAACATCAACAGGCTCTTCTAATTAAGTGACCAATGCTGTGATGATACACACCCACTTTTATCACTCGCACAAGCAACTCGTTTCCTGTTTAGCGAGAAAGGAGAAGAAGAAGAATGAGAAGAAGAAGGAGAAGAAGAAGGAGGAGAAGAAGAAGAAGAAGAAGAAGAAGAAGAAGAAGAAGAAGAAGAAGAAGAAGAAGAAGAAGAAGGAGGAGGAAGAAGAGGAGAAGGAGGAGGAAGAAGAAGAAGGGAGGAGGAGAAGAAGAAGAAGAGGAGGAGAAGAGAAGAAGAAGAAGAAGAAGGAGGAGGAGGAGGAAGAAGGAGGAAGAGAGAAGAAGGAGAAGAAGAAGGAGGAGAAGAAGAAGAAGGAGGAAGAGAAGAAGGAAGAAGGAAGAAGAAGAGGAGGAAGAGGAAGAAGAGAAGAAGAAGAAGAAGAAGAAGAAGAAGAAGAAAGAAGGAAGAAAGAAGAAGAAAGAAGAAGAAGAAGAAGAAGAAGAAGAAGAAGAAGAAGAAGAGAAGAAGAAGAGGACGAAGAAGAATAAGAAGAAGGAGAAGAAGAAGAAGAAGAAGGAGGAGGAGAAGAGGAAGAAGGAGAAGGAGGAGAAGAAGAAGAGGAGGAAGAAGGAGGAAGAAGAAGGAGGAAGAATAGGAGAAGAAGGAGGAGGAGGAAGAAGAGGAGGAGAAGAAGAAGAAGAAGAAGAAGAAGAAAAAAAAGACGAGAGGAAGAAGGAATAAGAGGAGGAGAAGTGCGTTTTTAAGGGAATAAATCCATCAGAAATCATGATGGAGGCAATACATCATGTCATTCTTATTTTCTTCTTGTTCTTGTTCTTCTTCTTCTTCTTCTTCTTCTTCTTCTTCTTCTTCTTCTTCTTCTTCTTCTTCTTCTTCTTCTTCTTCTTCTTCTTCTTCTTCTTCTTCTTCTTCTCTCTTCTTCTTCTTCTCTCTCTCCTCTTCTTCCTCTTCTTCCTTCTCCTCTTCCTCCTCCCCCTCCTTCTTCTTCTTCTGTTTGCTTTCTATCCACTTTCCTACCTTTCCTCCTTCTTATTATTGGTGTACTTCACACATTGAACTAATAAATAACACAGGTCATCCGAATTTTGATTAAGAGTCGACATTTTGTCTCACAGAGATCACAGGAATGTCTTATTTTCTTGCTTACTGACTTCTATCACTTCTCAGCTTCTTTGTGAATATTTGATTGATAAAGTTTGGCTAGAAAACAATGAAAGTAGATAACGTATAACTGACGACGAAACGAAAGGCGGTTTGGTATGTCTCTTTTCACTTGATGAAACATATTAACAGCTGATTTGAACCATCTATTGTCTATTTTGGTTTCAAAAACACTATTCATGCATAGCTAAATGACATCTGTAATTGACAAGATCATCTTGGAAGACAATTATAGCCTAATAATAAAAATATATCGATATGGTACTCACGTATCCAAACTTATCAAACTTAATCTTCAAGAGGATCACTCACCTGTAAAAACAAGAATAAATGCGTTAATAAACAATAGATAAAATAATTTCAGAATGCAGAATAGTTTCTACACAAATTTATAATTTTCAAACCAATATTGACCGAGCTGGAGTAATTTTCCCAGAATGTCTTCTTTGCTTGGACAGATTATATCAATACCAATAATAATTTAGCTTTTAGAACTTCACTCAACTTAACAATTTGGAAATTACAAATCACAATATCAATAGTTGCACAATGTCTTCCAATAATTTCCATTATCAATAATAATCGGAAGGGGAATACCATAAATTACTTAGAATTTAATTCTCTCCTTTTACCAAAGCAAAACTTACTCATGCCCAGTTCTTCAGTCGTTCATTAAATTGGTAATCAATTAAATGAATGGATAAATTAGTCGAAATTCCTGGTTTGTCAGTCGTTCATTAACTTAATTATCATTAAATAAATGGATAAATTATTCTCATTGAATAAACAAACAACTAACAAACTAGGTAACCTCATCCAAAACCATTTATTAAGACAAGTTAATAAAACTGAAAAAAGCTATTCTCATTAAACAGCTTGCAACAGTGAGATGTTGGTACCAAGATACAGTGGAGAGCAGCGACCACAAAATACACTATTTTGTACAGTATTAAAACATATTATATTCTATATTATGTGGTCACTAATGAAGACGCCGGCGACTTATCTGATTCCAAAATCCTGTTTTGACCACTAAAATCTCTCAACTCACGGATAGGAGGTGTACAACCTCATTATTGTTAATGCGCTAAAGACTCCAGTCAAGTCATACGACTCATCAGTGGAGTCACACGAGTCAAGTTGACTTGTTTGGTTAACAGGAGATTATCTAATATGAAGTGGAAAAGTGGATTGAATAGAAAACTTGAACTAAATAATTATTTATATTGATAGTGGATAATTATAATAATGAATAATAGAATAATACTTGAATAATGTAATATATATGAAGGATATAGTCTGTCCAAGTAAAGAAGACCCTCTGGCGAGAAGAGAAAATGACTCCAGTTCGGTTAATATTGGTTCAAAAATTATTATTGATTTGGTCTCAAATTGTACAGGTAGATCAGAATGTTTCCTACATTCGAGACCAAATCAATAATTTTTGAACGAATATTAACCAATTTTCTCATCTTGCCAGAGGCTCTTCTTTGCTTGGACAGACTATACATGAATGATAGAATAATTAGGCCTATGTGATGGAAAATCAATTGAGAAATCTATGAAAAAAAAATTCAATGTAACTTTACAAGAGACAGACGAAACCGCCTAACTTTTTGGCGTCAGCCAAACAATCAAGACTACTGGAATGAGCAAATAAAACTAGAAAATATGGACTTGGATTCGAGTCTACAAGAGCGACTCTTTTGTGAAAAGTCATGATGCTACGGAGTAAAGATAAAGCTTCAAATAATCTACTCTGAGTCAGTCAAAATTCTCACAAACATTTATACTTGAAATCAGTCTCACAATTTGACTTGACATCTTTCTCATAATCAGATTTATTCATTTATATATTTTCGAATTAGCAGGAGAACCAAGGCAATTACTGCAGGAATAATATGAAACAAACAACTTGGTTCAAAATTTTGATATTATTTATACCCGCTGCAAGCGAATAAAGATCAAATCCACTGATATCAAAGATCAGAGTTTAGGATTTTTCACAAGAATGTTGCATGCTGGAATGCGGATTAACCACTGGCGGCTCGTACCCACGAAACAAGTGAAGTGCTCGTATGTTTTACTGTACAGCACTTCACCTGTTTCGTGGGCACGAGCCGCCAGGGGGATTAACTCAAGTTCTTCAAAACATTCTGACGAATGATCGTGATTTATTTCCATGCCCAGAAAGTGGAGATCAAAATCTTTTTTAAAGCAAACACAAATTAAATTTAATATATTTTCAGGGAAAACTTTGTTGCATTCAGTTTTACCGACTAGACTTGTTGGAATCTCTTGATTGATCAGGTGAATTTTGCTGATTTATGAAAATTTTGTGACGCTTGTAATAATTCATTTTGATTAATTATCTGGATTTTGTGAACTTCCTTTTCAAGTTACATGAATTCGAAATTTGCATTTTATTTGAATTCAAGATTTTGTCAAACCACAGATCTATTGAAAGCCGAGATACCGGTTTTTGCTGCTATAACATTATTGATGTCTGGCAAACTTAAACTTTGAGTAAAGTTTGACTAACGGTCGAAATTTGAATTCAAGATTTTGTCAAACCACAGATTTATTGAAAATCGAGATACCGGTTTTTGTTGCTACGCCATTATTGATTTCTGGTAAACTTTGAGTAAAGAGTAGCAGTTTTTCTACTAACGCTCAAGAACCGCCATTGGTAGTTGCTTGAACCAATCACAGTGAACGTCTGCCATTGGTCTAGACAAGCTCCTCCCCGATTAGCCGATCATGCAAACGTAACAAACAGAATGGCGATTCAAACAGCAAACACAATATTGAAAGATTTTATCATCCAATTTTATTTGTTGTATTATTCTGCATCTTCGGCGTTAGTTATAGTTTGTTCCGTTATTGGTTAGAAATCTGAGATCATTTTACTAAAAATGACCTCTGGAAACTCGTGAAACCTGGAAATATCAATTTTAATTTAAGACAGGAAATTCTTCATTGGATTATTATTATTATCATATATAATGAAAAATAATAATAATAATAATAATAATAATAATAATAATTGGAATAATAATTTTTTTTCGTTCAATTTAGTGTCAAATTGATATTTTCGATTGAATAAATGTATTGGAAGATAGTCAGATTGAGACTCAAAACTAAACGTAAAGAATTTACCAATGAGTAAACTGATTATAATTTGATAAGTGTATAGTCTGTCTAAGCAAAGAAGACCCTCTGGCAAGATGAGAAAATGACTCCAGCTCGGTCAATATTCGTTCAAAAATCATTGATTTTGGTCTCAATTGTAGAAAACATTCTGATCTAAAATTTGAGACCAAATGAATAATTTTTGAACTGATATTGACCGAGCTGGAGTCATTTTCTCATCTTGCCAGAGGGTCTTCTTTGCTTGGACACACTATACATTATATTCCATTGTTCATCGAGGAATGAAGAAAAACCCAACACTAAAGATCTCCAGAGTAAAAAAAATAATAAATTTTCAAAATACACAACACATCAGTCACCTTATATCAAAACAATAACAATTCCGTCAACAAGTCACCAAGCTTAACAAATAAAAAGTTGACAATAAATCTCACAAGTTATAAAAGTGAAAATAAAAGGAACAAACTTATGATCTGGTAGCAAATACAATCAAAAAGCTGTCAGCTATGAAGCATATTATACGAGGAGATATTGCTCACTGTCGGCTCGTACCCACGAAACAGGTGAAGTGCCCGTATCGTTTACTGTACAGCACTTCACCTGTTTCGTGGACACGAGCCGCCAGTGATATTACTGTTTGTAAGTAGAGAATGATATATACAAGTGAGCTATATAAAAGTTGTATATGAAACAATAAGTATTTCTAGATACAATGGGATTGTAGTCAGAGCAGCGATACAATCCAAGTCACAATAAAGCAGTGTCAGCAGAATTGTTTGTATCTTTTCATTTCAGGAGGTGTGTCACACACTGGGAACTTAGACGAGTGTCTCCCGCCCCCACTGAAATGGGTGGGCTTTGAGGGGGGGGGAAGGGGCGGTTGATGGTTGGAGGCAAGTATAGAGCCCTTCAAGGGAGAAAAATTGTTGAAATGGGAAAATTCCCTCTCACACCTCGACTACTATACTTGGTTTTCGCACCTTATGACTGACGACAAATAACAGTAAGGCGGCTTCGTCTGCTCCTTGGCTTGATGTTTTTGATTGGAGTTGTCATTTAGCTGTTGAAAACAATATATTGTCATTGAAGTTTGACAATAGTTGAATTAAATAAATGATTATATGAATGAAGTAGAATGAATAAATAATAAAAAAGTGAGGATGTTATTGAAATCAAAAGTGAAGTCAGCTGTTGGTGCATAACATCTTATACATGAGCCTAATTGAAGCCTAAAATCATAAATCATCAAAGCCTAAATCGTAAATCGCCTTGATAATAAATCGCCTAAAAATAAATTATTAACATGAATCGCCTAATTCTTAGGCGTGAACGACTTCTATAAATTGTTGTACATTTCAATTTTTACATTACAAAAATGAATTACTATGGCTTTTATTGTCCATGCAACGTAATTTTTTAAAAGTCATGAAAAATTTCATTTTTTTACAAATGAAGTTATAGTCTGTCCAAGCAAAGAAGACCCTCTGGCAAGATGAGAAAATGACTCCAGCTCGGTCAATAATTGTACAAGAATTATAAATGTGGTCTGAATAGTGGATCAAATTGTTTCTTACAATTTGAGGTCGAATTGATAATTTTTGAACCAATATTGAACGAGCTTGAGTCATTTTCCCATCTTGCCAAAGGGTCTTCTTTGCTTGGACAGACTATCTATATCTATAAAAGCGAAATGGCACTGACTGACTCATTCATTCATTCATTCATCACCAGAACTAAAAATCCACTGAACCGAATGCGTTCAAATTTGGCAGGCATGTTCAGTTGGACGTTTAGTCGCGCGCTAAGAACGGATTTTAGGAACTTTTCAAGGATATGCCAAATATTTAAATTTTTCTATAGTTTTTCGGCGTTTTCTCAATTATTTCGAGAACCAATCGGTAGAAAATGTTGATATTTGGTAGGTAGGTTCAGATAACGTCTAGGAATGTTGTGTTAAGATATTTTTGAATTCTGTTCAAGATTACACCAGTAATCAGGTTTTTAAAAATTGTAGATGTATTGCGGGTTGCATATCTTCCGCCTTGATACGACCAATCCTTACTGTGAATTCAATGGTTCAGCGAGATTATAGATAAACAAATTTGGAAGATATTGAATCAAGTTTCAAACTATGTCCGATATACTTCCCAAGGTTACGCTTAATATTAGCGTTTTACCATTTTTAGGCGGAGAAGGCGAGCGAAGCGAGCCTGACGGCTAGTACTTAATACAACTATAATCAACAAACAGTATAATACAATCATTATTCTTTACACAATTTCTTTCCTCATCACTTTCATTTTCCACCCTCTCATCTCACTCTTTATTGTCCTCAATTATTCTACCTCCCATTTTAAACACTTTTTTTCTTCTTACTCTGATTCACACTTCTTTCTTCTTCCCTTTTATTTATTTTCTTCCGGCATCTTCGTCTTCCTGATCTTCTTCTTTTCCTCCAAAACCATTCTTCATTCACCTTTCTATCCTCTATCTATTCACAAGAAAAAGACAAAGAAAGACAATTTATAGTCTGTTCAAGCAAAGAAGACCCTCTGGCAAGATGGGAAAATGACTCCAGCTTGGTCAATATTTGTTCAAGAATTATAGATGTAGTCTAAATGGTATATGAAATCGTTTCCTACAATTTGAGATCAAATTGATGATTTTTAAACCAATATTGACCGAGCTTGAGTCATTTTCACATCTTGCCAGAGGGTCTTCTTTGCTTGGACAGACCATACCTTGTTTCTCATCTACTGCCTATTTTCTCCCCATACTCACGTCATATGTGAGTGCGTTCGTACAATATAATTCAAACGTATACTCTGTCCAAGCAAAGAAAAGCCTTTGGCAAGATGGGAAAATGACTCCAGCTCGGTCAATATTGGTACAAAAATTATTGATTTGGCCACAAATTGTAGATCAGAATGTTTCCTACAATTGAGACCAAATCAATAGTTTTTGAACCAATATTGATCGAGCTGAAGTAATTTCCCCATCTTGCTAGAGGCTCTTCTTCGCTTGAACAGACTATATCATAAGGGGGGACACGACACTGGATGTTTTTACAGTGTTTATTATTTGCTCAAAAGCTGGGACTTTGGGAGTAGTGGGGGGGGGGGAACGTTTGTAAAAATAGGGGTGGGGGTAGTAAATTGCTGCTGAACTGTTATTCTGCAGTGTTAGGGAAGGGAGAGGGGGGAACTCACACACGTCACCATGACGCGTCAGGTGCATCTGATTGGAAAGAAAATTGAGGAGGAAGAAAATGAAAAGAAGAAGAATAAGAAAATGAAGGTGAGAAAAAAATAAGGTAACCGAGAAGAGGTAGAGAAAGGAGGAGAAGAAGAAAAAGAAGATGAGGAAAAATGAGTATGAAGCAGATAATGAGGAGGAACAAGACGATAAAGGAGAAAAAGAAACAGAACATGAATAAAAATTGATTGTTTAGGAATAAGAGTGATATATACAGTAATAATATTATATATTTATTTAGCGTATGGGTTTCAATAGTGGGGAGACCAGAGGGTGGTTCCACTTCGCCGACATAACCTTGTTTCGCAAATAGGGAAACATGGTGAAAGTTTTTATGATGTTCACAGTAATTTGGATTCAAAAAATTTATTTTAAATTTAGAAAGTCTAAAAACACCAAAACACAAATCTAAAACACTTATCCGAGAGGGGAAATTATTGAATTTAGAAAAATTTAGACCACAAGTTTAACGTGTTACAATATTATTAACGAATATCGAAGAACAGGATGGGAACGAATTATTTATAGTTTTCAATTAGAACCTCAATTTATTCATAGCAATTGTAGCCAGAATGAATAAAAATTGAAATTCATGAATGAAATCCTGCTAAACAGTTATAGAAGTTGAGTGAAGCTTCAATTTTACCAATGATCATTTTCTGCTGATGAGTTTCTCAGAGCTGCTTTGATGAGCTAGCTATCACCATCAACAGTTATTAAACCAGTATAGGCTGTCCAAGCGAAGAAGACCCTCTGGCAAGATGGGGAAATGACTTCAGCTCGGTCAATATTGGTTCAAAAATTATAAATTTGGTCTTAAATTGTAGATCAAAATGTTTCCTATAGTTTGAGATAAAATTGATAATTTTTAAACCAATATTGACCGAGCTGAAGTCATTTTCCCATCTTGCCAGAATGTCTTCTCTGCTTGGACAGACTATACCGCTGATGAGAGTCGAGAGTGTTGCCATAATCGATAAAAATTGACGATCCATCTAATTAGGCTAATCGATTCAATATGAGCCGCTCTCCATATCTTCGGTCATTAATTTTCGCAGCAAATTAATTAAGACATTGGTTGAAATTGAGTATGTCCAAAAATGGTTGGTGTTTCTAATTACATTAGCCCTGGGACGGGTTGTACTTCATTTATACGGAAAAAGTACTAACTTTAAGTATATCTTTAGGGTTTGCCAAAACATTACTTGCAGCATTCAGGCTAATTTCAATAATGGATCAAGAACATTGCATGAAATTATTATCTGTATAGTCTGTCCAAACAGAGAAGAGATTCTGACAAGATGGGAAAATGACTCCAGCTCGGTCAATATTAGTTCAATAATTATGAACCAACTTTAAAATTGTAGAAAACATTCTGCTCTATTATTTGAGACCAAATTTATAATTCTTGAACCAATATTGACTAAGCTGGAGTCATTTTCCCATCTTGCCAGAATGTCTTCTTTGCTTGAACAGACTATAGAATAATCACTCTCCTCCAATGTAAACTGTGAAGCAGCTATTGGTCTACTTATCACGTGATTACAAGTTGAATTTTTGATTGTGCTAATGAATATCAGATTTGAATGATTGATTGTATCAATTGAAGTGCATTGAGTTGATTTATGATGAGCTTAGTACAGTTTGGTCGAGCAGAGAAGACATTCTGGCAACATGGAAAAATGCCTCCAGCTCGGTCAATATTAGCTTAAAAGTAATAAATGTGGGCTCGAATTGTAGAGCAGAATGTTTTCTACTAGTTGAGTCCAAATTTATAATTTTTCAACAAATATTAACCGAACTGGAGTCATTTTCTCATCTTGCCAGAGGCTCTTCTTTGCTTGGACAGACTATATCATTCATATATTATCCCATTCATTATCAAGTATTATTCTATTATCCTTTATTTACATTATCTTCATTTCAATATATAATAATCATATAAATAAGTTTAGTTTTCAATTCATGCAATATCAGTGGTTTTATAAGGGGCATGTTTGATAAAACTTCCGATATTCTATTTACTGAAAGTTTGATATATTTTTTAATCAAATCAACTACATTTGTCAAAAAATACAGTTCAAAATTGCACTGCAATTACAAATTTGGAGAAAATAAGAGTTTTAAATTATATTCAATATTTGTGAGTAATTTCATTATTTATTGTCAAACTTTTATAATTCGAAAGGATTCATCTACTCTATTTGTTATTTACAAGCCTCTTCAATTGTAAATTTCAAAATTTTTGAACATTTTATAACTTTGTCTCTTTTTTTTAGTTTTTTTTCTGAGTGGAAATTGTATTAATAGTGAGTATTGAAAAGGGACATAACCTGAATTTGAACATTTTTACCAAAATTGGAGCAGAAGAAGTTTTGGGCTAACGCCTGTTTTTTCTATCCTTCAATTGTATTTTTTCAATTAAATAAACAATTGACTTGCACGAAAACTTCACTAAAAACATTCACTCCCAAACTCACGATATCCAAAATACGAAACATTCATCCCACTAATAGGGCGAGTTCATATTCTCCCCCTACCACACTCAGTTCCAGGCTATTAAGCTAGGATAATTAAAAAAAGCATATTTTTAAATACGCAGACCCACATGAAAATGAAACCTATTGACGCACGCCCGCGTATGCACGCGGGATTAGTGTATGTGTGTGTTCCCCATTAAGGATGAGGGTGAGGAGAGGTAGAAATGAGGGGGGGAAGGGGGGGGGGAAGAAATAAGGGGGAAACTAATTTAAAGTTAAATTGGACTCTTACTATATTTAGAAACAGATGTCCCTCTCCCGACGATGATACAGTCTGTGCAAGCAAAGAAGACATTCTGGAAAGATGGGAAAACAACTCCAGTTTGGTCAATATTGGTTCAACAATTATGAATTTAGTCTGAAATTGTAGGAAACATTCTGATCTACGATTTGAGACCAAATATATACTTTTGAAACCAATATTCACCGAGCTGGAGTAATTTTCTTATCTTGAAAGAATGTCTTCTTCGCGTGGACAGACATACATCATCTTTCTCTTCAAGAATATTAATAGGATTGAATATTATTGAGATGTGCCGCCTAACAAAGATAAGGACAGAGAAAGAGAAAGAAAGTTGAAAGAGAAGAAGAGAGACAGAGATGTAGTCGATTAACAGAAAATGAGGAAGATGGATAGAAGGAAGAGAGAGAGAGATAGAATTCAGCTGCTTATTAAAAGTTAGGACAAAACAGGATAATGATGAATAAGGTGGAAAGAGAAAACTTGAAGTTTTTCAATACACAGAATACATCAAATAAACAGAAAGAGAAGAAGAAAGAAGACTCAACGAATATACTGGAGGAGAGAAAAGAAAAGTGATAGAGGAACGGAAAGTGTTACAAGAGAGTAAATAATGAAAATGGAAGAATAATGAAAGATTGTAGAAGACGCCAAAACTAGGCGTTCTCGTCTGCTCCTGTTGGGCTCCAACAGCTGATGATGTCATTTCAAATTTTTATCATTTAGTTAAGTCTAATGATGTTTTATGAAATCAAAAGGGTTATGATACATGCTTTACTCCAGCTGTTATAGTCTGTCAAAGCAAAGAATTTGACCCTCTGGACAAGATGAGAAAATGATTCAAGCTCGGTCAATATTCGCTCGAAAATTATTGATTTGGTCTCAAGTTTCCTTATTACACTGGCGGCTCGTACCCACTAAACAGCTGAAGTTCCCGTATCTTTTACTGTACAGCACTTCACCTGTTTCGTGGGCACGAGCCGCCAGTGCCTCATTACGGCACACTCTCACGTTTGTCCAAACCCCAAAAAGCGTACTAAAAATAGAAATAAAATCGAGTGAAAATAAAAATAATTGTGTATAGTCTTTCCAAGCAAAGAAGACCCACAGGTAAGATAAGAAAATTACTCCAGCTTGCTCAATATTAGTTCAAAAATTATCTATTTGGTCTAAATCATAGGAAACGTTCTGATCTACAATTTGAGACCAAATCGATATTTTTTAAAACAATATCGACGAACCTGGAGTCATTTTCTCATCTTGCCAGAGGGTCTTCTTTGCTTGGACAGACTATACCTGCGCCGCTATACCAACCAACTGAAAAGAAAGGCCCCATTTACTTCTATTACTGGCGGGCCACAAAAACTAATGATCATGTGTAATGGTGTAAGGGGGGGTGGTGAAGAATGTTTAAAGTGATGTAAGTTGTGGTTAGTGGTGGGGCGAGGGTTGGTTTTTGATAAAAACTGGTTTCAAACACTCACACGTTCAACAAACACACACACACACACACACACACACGGGTGGAAAGAGCGGAATAAAATGCTCAGCTAATTGACGTATTTGAGTATCATTATTTCAAGGTACTGAATTCCACATTGTTAAAAGAGTGAACCACCAATTTGGAAGTGGTTTGCAACAAAGAAACAAAATGGAGTCCAACTGAGGAGCGAGTGAGAAAAAACACTCAAATCAGCAGCGCACACTTTCCTTCTTCTTCTTCTTCTTCTTCTTCTTCTTCTTCTTCTTCTTCTTCTTCTTCTTCTTCTTCTTCTTCTTCTTCTTCTTCTTCTTCTTCTACTTCTTCTCCTTCTTCTTCTTCTTCTTCTTCTTCTTCTTCTTCTTCTATCTATCTTCTTCTGTCTTCTTTCTCGCTTCTTCTCTGTCCTCCTTTCTCTTCTTCTTCCTTCTCTCTCCTGTTTCTCTGTCCTTTCTCTACCAAGCGTTCTCCTGTATCCGTCCATCCTGCTCTTCAGTAGTGAGAGAGTTTCTTTTTGTTGTTGTTCTTCGCACTGTGCTCCACCAACAATGGCTGCGTAATTGGAGGATTAAAATTGAAAGGACGAAGGCCGGGCAGGAGAGAGAGAGTGTGAGAGACAGAGACAGTGTGTAGGAGAGGGTGAGTGAGAAAGAAGGTGATTGAAAGAGAATGAATGAGAAAGAGTGAAAAGGCGAAGGAGGTAGATAAAGAGAGGTAGAGAAGGAGGTAGATGTGAAAGAGAATGTGATCGAGAAATAGGATAAGAGAGAGAGAGAGAGAGAGAGAGTGAGAGGGTAGTACTTCAAGTCTCACTTTCGTATATAGAAGTTTATTCAATCTGGAACTCAAGCTAGAAATAGGGTATGAAGAAAATTCAGGAAACAAGATAGAAGAAGAGGGAGACGAACATGGAAAATAAGAGTTAAACAGATTGAGTAGAGTTACCATAATGAGGGATGATGAGCTTCCAAATTGTATAATTTGATAAATTGTAGAGAATGATGTATAATACTGTATCCTGTATGTATTATCAAATATAGTGGATAACTAGCCTCTTATTGTCGGCTTGATATTTATAGAAAAATGTAAATTCATAAAGATTCCATTCACAAGTATTTAAGCAAAGAGAAATTAATGACTATCAACATGTTTCTACCTTATTATTAATATGTGATGGAGCAAATAATTTCAGAATTCCAAAATTAATTGAAATTCACAGAAATTCTGGAACTAATCTCTCAATAATCCTTATCCAGTTGTTGGATAATTCCCTTATTGTTGAAAAAATTGCGTTTTCTAGCTTATTTTCCCAATTATCTCAATAACCGTTGTAGTTACAAACTTCAGACTGGTTTCATTGAATTCCTCAGCTAATTCTTCATAGGAATTGATCATTTTAGAACCTCACTAAAGCCTCTAAAAAATTAGAAAAAATAATATATTTTAAAAAATCTCAAATTTCCGCCATTGTTATCTCGGTAACAAAGCGTTGTTGGGGGTTGGTCCCATGGAACTTTTTTGTCTACTTGGTGTAAGGAATCAGCCTGAAAAGTATTGCACATTCCTCCTGAAACACTCTGTATATGAGATTGGATGATTCGTTTCTCACATTATCTTTGAAAACTAGTAAACCTGTCCCTAAGTACGGTAACCACCAGTTACCGGTAAAAACATTATGAATATGTGAAGTGCCATTGTAGTTAATGAAAGTATCAATGACAGACAAATACTTGAAAATCTGGAAAAACAATACGATAAAATTATCTATGAGGAACTAGTATAAGAAGAGAATGAGAAGAAAAGTGAGTCAGGAATGAGAATAATAAGAAGATGCGCAGGTACCTATGATGAATGGGTTGATAATGTGTTCTTGTCATGGATATACCAGAATCCATACAGTTAAAAAAAGTAAAAAATAGGAAAAAGAAGATGCTAGTGGTTCAGGATGAAGAGAAGGGGAAGAGGAAGAAGAAGAATGAAAAGGAGAAGAAGGATAAGTAGAAGGCAAGGAAGAAGGCCATCCTATTATGTGGCCTTGGTTGACTCTTGGCTTTTAATCTTCACTTACAATTTGCACTTTGAACTCTTAGGTCACTTGGCAAGGTAAAGGTATGCAATGCACTTACTCGCACTCCTCTGATTCTTCTTCTTCTTCTTCCCCCACTCCTCCACCACAACCACCTTCATCCTCAACTTCCTTCTTCTTTTTCTTCTTCTTCACCTCCTCCTCCTCCTCCTCCTCCTCCTCCTCCTCCTCCTCCTCCTCCTCTTCCTTCTACTTCTTTCCTTTCTTATTCTTCTTCTTCTTTCTCCTCCTCCTCCTTTCCTCCTCCTCCTCCTCTTCTTCTTCTTCTTTTCCTTCTTCTTCTTCTTTTTCTCCTCCTCCTCCTCCTCTTACTCCTCCTCCTCATCCTCCTTCTCCTCCTTCTTCTTCTTTTCTTCTTTTTCTTCTTTTTTTTCTTTTCTACTTTTCCTCCTACCCTCCTCCTCCTCTTACTCCTTCTCCTCATCCTCCTCCTTCTTCTTCCTTCTTCTTTTTCTTTTCTTTTTTCTTCTTCTTTTCTTTTCTTCTTCTTCTTCTTTTCCTTTTCTTCTTCTTTTCTTCTTTCTTTTCTTCTCTTCTACTTTCCTCCTCCTCCTCCTCCTCATCCTCCTCCTCCTTCTTTTCCTCCATGATATTCATCACCTCATCCCTTATTCTTGTATATTGCCTTATTCTCTCACCTCACTTTTCTACCTCTTTTTGTATCTTCATAGGCCTATTCTTTCCTCCATCCTGATCAAGTTATTTCCTACTTTTGTTTTATTCTTTTCCTATTTCTTTCTCTTTCGCTCTTTTCTCAATTCTTTTTCAATCAGTTTTCTAATTATCTGTTCTCCCAAATCATTCTCTACACCCCTTACATTGTACTACTCTTCATTTGTTTTTTCCAATAATAATTTTCAACCTTCATAAAATTTTGTCCATTTCATGTCCTCATTCTCTAGTTATTCCTCCATCTTGATTTTCATCGTCCTCTCCTCCCTTCCTACCGTAATTCTTTTATTCTTTCTTCACAATTGCGACTTGGTTTCCAAGTATTTTAAGCAAAGGATGAATGATTGATGATGAATGATGATGATGATGATACTATCGGTATAGTAATAATCATTCCATCTATATACCATTCTCTTTTCATACCTTTTTTATAATTCTAGTCAACTTTCTTCTTACGCTTCTACCCATATTTCTTCTGATACTTATTTTCATTCCTATATTTTTTCTCCATACTTTTTCTAATCCTCATATTTCTTCTCATCCTTCATACCAGCTTCATCTAATACTTCTACCCATCCACCTTCTTATTCCATATTTCTCCCTCTTCTACTTCTTTTCCCGGTCATTCTTCTTCATATCTTCTTTCTCTGCCACCCCCTCCTCGTTTACTTCTAACCTGTTCACCTAGCTTGCCTATTTATCACATCAATAAAGCAATTTGTCAAGAGTTGAGAGAAATCTCGTCTCAAGCCATGTCTACTACCTTGCTTATCCAATATTCTTCTTTTCTCTCTTCCACCTCCTCCTCCTCCTCCTACTCCTCCACATCCTCCTCCTCCTTCTTCTTCTTCTCCTTCTTCTCTTCTTCTTCTTCTTCTTCTTCTTCTTCTTCTTCTCTTCTTCTTCTTCTTCTTCTCTTCTTCTCCTCCTCTTCTTCTCCTCCTACTCTCTTAATTCCTCTTCTTCTCCTTCCTTCTTCTTCTTCTTCTTCTTCTTCTTCTTCTTCTTCTTCTTCTTCTTCTTCTTCTTCTTCTTCTTCTTCTTCTTCTTCTTCTTCTTCTTCTTCTTCTTCTTCTTCTTCTTCTTCTTCTTCTTCTTCTTCTTCTTCTTCTTCTTCTTCTTCTTCTTCTTCTTCTTCTTCTCTCCTCCTCTTCTCCTCCTTCTTCTCTTTTCCTTTTCTTCTTCTTCTTCTTCTTCTTCTTCTTCTTTTCCTTCTTCTTCTTCTTCTTCTTCTTCTTCTCCTCCTCCTCTCCTCCTCCTCCTCTTCTTTTCTTCTTCTTCTTCTTCTTCTTCTTCTTCTTCTTCTTCTCTTTCCTTCTCTTCTCCTCCTCTTCTCCTCTTTCTTCTTCTTCTTCTTTTCTTCTTCTTCTTTTCTTCTTCTTCTTCTTCTTCTTCTTCTCCTCCTCTTCTTCTTCTTTTCTTCTTCTCCTCCTTCTTCTTCTTTCTCTTCTTCTTCTTCTTCTTCTTCTTCTTCTTCTTCTTCTTCTTCTTCTCCTCTCCTCCTCCTCCTCCTCCTCCTCCTCCTCCTTCTCCTCCTCTTTCTCATAGTGTGTGCCATTTGTCTCCACTCCTACTAACTCTGTGTTCTACGCTTTTAAGCTTCGAATTCTGGCCAAGCAAAAAGAGCCTCTGGCAAGATGGGAAATGACTCCAGCTCGGTCAATATTGGTTCAAAAATTATTGATTTGGTCTCAAATTGTAGATCAGAATGTTTCCTGCAATTGAGACCAAATGGTCTCAAATCAATAATTTTTGAACCAATATTGACCGAGCTGAAGTGGTTTTCCCATCTTGCCAGAGGCTCTTCTTTGCTTGGCCGGACTATACCTACTTCTATCTCTGTTCTCTGACACCATCTTTATTTTGTTTCTCTCTCACTCTCTCTATTTCTCTTAATCTCACATTCTCTGTTCATCTCTCTATCTTATTATTACTCTTTTCTGATCTGTAACTATTGACAACCACCCACTATAAGTCCGTTAATGCAATCTTCTGGATTCCTTATTTAGTAGTCTATCCAAGCAAAAAAGACCCTCTGTCAAGATGGGAAAATGACTCAAACTCGGTCAATATTCGCTCAAAAGTTATTATCAATTTGATATCAGATTATAGGAAACAATTTGATTTACTATTGAGACCACATTTGTAATTCTTGAACAAATATTGACCAAGCATGAGTCATTTTCCCATCTTGCCAGAGGCTCTTCTTTGCTTGGACAGCGATACCTTTACCGTCTTCAAAATCTATCCGCGGGTTGAATTATCGATATATAATGATATCAACAAGTTGAGTCTTTATTCATCTTTTAAAAATTTGTTGCTATTTGATACAATAAAAACATGAGACTTCAATTACTCATGAAACAGATTGTAATAAGAGTTCATTGCCAGAACAGGAGATACTGGAACAAAATATATATATATATATATATATATATATATATATATATATATATATTATGATACTTCGAAGAAATACGTTTCCAATAACTTGAATTTTTCTATCACAGCGGGCTGCCAGCCATAACCATCATCCTAACAAATAAAAACAAAAATAAATTAAAAACTAGAAACTCATCACATATCCAATCATCTCAAAACGAATTTCAGATGTGACGAAAAATACTAAAACCGAAAAAACAAAATGAGACACAGTCGGCACCCACCTTTATAACATTGCCTTCACTATAAATGTCATCTCTAACATTCTAATTGGTTTTTGGTGTTTCATTTATCTACTATATCCGCCGTAGTAGTAGATTCACGTTATTCTTTCTCACTTCCTTCAACCTTTCTTAGTTCTCTTTTATATCTTCATCCTTATTTTTTATCTTTCAATCTATTCTTTCTAGAAGAGGAGGAGTTATTGTCTTAAAGTCTGTCCAAGCAGAGAAGACCCTCTGGCAAGATGAGAAAATTACTCCAGCTCGGTCAATATTGTTTTGAAAAATATTGATTTGGTCTCAAATTGTAGATCAGAATGTTTCCTACGATTGAGACCAAATCAATAATTTTTGAACCAATATTGAGCGAGCTGGAGTCATTTTCTTATCTTACCTGGGGGTCTTCTCTGCTTGGGAAGACTATACATAATTATTTTTATTTTCACTCGATTTTATTTCTATTTTCAGTACGCTTTTTGGGGTTTGGACGGA